>CAEGAE010069353.1:0-35525 GCA_903067095.1 Girardinus metallicus | reverse complement strand
AAGCTAGAGTTAGGATATATATATATATATATATATATATATATATATATATATATATGTTCTTTACCACAGACATATTTTCCTGACAGGGACCTGACAGGTTTTGACTTTTAAAGTAATTTAGTTATTGAAGCTGATCTATCAATGTTGGAATCAGTGTGTATCTCACACCAGGTTTCATTATTAAGGCTATCTTTTACCTTTTTATTTATTTTCATGCCATCAGATGCAACAAACTGATCTTTGAACTCAAACAAACTATGAGTGTTGAGAGCTGTAAGTACATTGTAGTTTTCTTTTCTGAATTTGATTTATAATGTATTTGCAGAAATAAAGATGAAGCTTTAGTCAGTTTGTCGTTACTGCTATGAAGTTCTAAGTGCTCTTGCTGTGAATCAGTTTGACGCCACATGCTTTACAGAGTTTGCATCGAAACTAGAGAAAAATGTATTTAGTTTATTTAGACTTGGGGCTGTGACCAGACAAAATGTGGGTAAAGTGAAGAGGTGTGAGCTACTTTTAGGATGCTGTTGCAAAACAGAATAACTCACAGCCACCAAAACATTCTGACCTGACATTGCAGCTAATACTGTGCTGAACAATAATATGTCCAGATAGCTGGGAGTGGGAGCCTGACTGTGTTTATCTGTGCAGTGGTCCACTGAGACCTCCGTTAACCTTTTTACACCCGGAGGCTCCATGTTCTGGCTTCTGTAATCAACTTAACCTGCTCCCATTTTTAGATGTTACACAGAGCATTCAGTGGAGCGCGCCTGACGCTTTGTCTGTAATTCCTGTCTGCTGCAGGAAAATAGCAGAGATCAAGATCACAGATGAAGCGATACAGTAAGTTTAATGTAATTTCTCAGGTGAATCTCTAAGATGAATTTCCAAGGCCTCCTCTGAAGCACAGTTAATGTACAAAACAATGTCCCAAATCATGGACGGCAAGGCTGGGTATCGATAAGAACCTCACAATTCATTTAAATAATTTAAATACTTAGTAGTACATCAATAATTAATTGGAGCACCTATTAAGAATTGTATGCATTACTTGCCCATGTAAATAACATAAATTATTTAACAGTACATACATTCTCATTTTTGAGCAGTAAAATATCTGAGAATAAAAAAGTAGCACAATGACACTTGTGCTCAATATGGAGTACAGATGTTAAAACCTGATTATATTAAAATGAAGTAAAGTGCACATAAATGCAAATAATCTCCTCTGTGGAAACTGAGATAATTCACATGTGTATTTTTTTTACCCATTAGTTTTCTACTCATATTTAAACAATATTGCGATTCTGAGTCACACTCCTCACCAGTAGGTGGTGGTAATGCATCGTAGTTAGCTGCTTGACAACCACAAATAAACTCAAGAAGAAGAAGTCGGCTCCACATTTAGGAGTCTTTTTGACACGGAGCTGATATACCGCGCAGGATTATCTATTAAGGCTGTCTTAAGAATCATCCAAATAATCGACCCGTCCTTTAGATTGTTGGAACTGGACAGTAGAGGTTTTAAAAGACACAAATTCAACGACACTTAACTCAAAACCAGAGTTACAGCAATCAGTGGTGGCAAGCAGCATGCTAACTGGACTTATGATGAATGACACAACTTTCATTCATCGCACCCATGTCTATGTTCAAGTGTCAGAGATAAAACACTGAATTGCTCTCTTCTCTAGAATACAGGTTCCCTAATGTTTGTGTGGAGAGATGGGATCACTGCAAGCAGAGGGAGAGATGGCTGTCTGTAAACAATCAACCCAGCAGCCCCCCAGCCATCTCAGACAAACCTTCACATAATTGGAAAAAAAAAAAAATAATAATAATAATAAATGGTTCTTGTGTTTTTCTGAGTGGGAGGCTGTGCTTTGGATCAGGAGCCATAATGAATTATTTTTGTGCATTTCTATAGTGTCGTAGTGTTTGCTCAGGCGGCTGAATGTCACTGTTGGAGTGGCATTTCTGACTGAAGAGCAGAAAGCACTCATATTTAATACATTTAGCTGGAACATTTTCACCCTGCGTTCCAACAAGTTGTTTAAAAAAATGGCTGTTTTTTTTTTGTGTGTTTCAATAAAACTAAAGAAGCGATACTCCTCTGCTTCTGTGTAAGCCTGCACTGTAAATACCTGTCGCAATGTATGATGTGTTTTCGTGAATAAACACATTTCAGGAGAGAGCAAGAGACAGCAATTCATTTTCCTTTTGATTTGATCTAGAGATCCATTTAAAGTCTCCACAGGAAAGAGATGACGTGGAGACATGGGCCACTTCCAGTTCTTCAGTGGCATTTAACAGAAACCTGACGCGTGTGTGACTGAGTTCTTGTTACAGCAAAACAGCTGATTTCAACCTGCTGCTTATCTGTTGGAAAACTGAGTCACGCTTCTTGTCTCTGCACTGATAAGAGCCAACATGCGACGCCATGAATTATGTTTTATCGTGTGTATTCCTGTACAAAGCTGATTTGTTAGTTTTTTTTTTCCAGTGACAGAATGGATCTTTTGAGATGAGTTTGTGAGAAGTGACTTGTCAGAAATAGTTCCCTCACCTGCAGCAGACATGCCAGGTCACTGTCACGATTATCATCAGCTGCGTTTCCGCTAACCATGGAATTGAGCGAATTGAGTTTACGAAAATAAATTTTCTTAATGGAAACACACCAATTTCGAAAGGTGGCTCACCCAGGGTGCCAGAGAGCCTAGAACCGCCTCTGGTCGCTGCTGATTGCTGATTGATGCCACCTGTACCGATTCCGGCCCTAAAATCACTCAGAGTGGGATTGTGCGTCATCAGCCCCTGACTTGTTTATGTCGAATGCCTATAATTATTTAAAATATATATTTATTTATTGATCCAATGTAACATTCACAATTTTTTGAGATGCAAAATTTGGGGGTTTATTATCTGAAAGCCATAATCAACAAAAAATTTATTGATAAAAAAATTTGTTTCACTTTCTGAAATGTGGATCAAAAAAATGTGAACATTTTCACAGTATTCTATTATTTTATTGTATGGTTTTTTATTTTAGAGCTGTGCAGATATATCCACAGTGCTTCCTTTGCAAACGTTTAAAGCATCAATCTTGCTTGTGTAACTTTGTCTCAACCTGTCCCTGGGATAAAATCATTTCTAATGCTGCCCGTGTTGATGTCACTCTGATAGTCTTCAGCTCCGTCTTCTGTCTTTTTGTTCGCGCCGCCATCTTTACCCGTTCATCAAAGCATGTCTTGTAAGCCAGCCATCCTTTTGTCACACCTTTCTCCTCGCACTCATTTCCTCTCAGCACCTCTCCTGTTCACTGCCTTTATATGTCGACCACAGATCCTTCATGGTGCTTCTTCTATAACTCAGCTCCTTGTAGTTTCAGTGTTCCACACATTTTCTCTGACATGCCTCTACTGATTTTTAGTCCAGTTCCTTTTTTCTTTCAGAGCACAGGTCCACCTCTCCAGGCTTTCTTCCATCTGCTCACTGTCCTTGAAAACGTCCCACTCCACAATCCACACATCTCTGCTGAGCCCTCCATTTCTCTGAGAAAGCCACAGTTTCTCTCTTGGCCGTGCATCATTAAAAAAGGAATGAAGATTTTTAAATTAAAAAATAAATTTGCGTTTGTGAGTGTCTGCTGCCCTGGACACCCACCGTGCCACAAATGAACAATTCACCCGACTCCTTTTGAAGGGTACACTTCAGAAATCAATCAGTCTGACCAAGAAGCTATGACTCCATTCCTTTTTAGTAATAACTTGAAAATAAAAATAACAATCTGATATTTTCTTGGGGGTACTATTGCATCCCCTCGTGCCACCACTGCTTCTCCCAGTGTTCCCAGTGCTACCTACAGAAATATACCACTCAGTCAGAAACAACCAGTCAAAACCAGTAGGATGGTCTTAGCGCTGTCGAGGTGCGCTCGACGTGGATGAGTGCATCTTTTTCTTGATTGATTTTTTTTTCACAGATTTTCTGCCTCATATTATACTGTCACAACATATTGACTAAAGCATAACATATAATTATATATATTGTTTTACAAAAGTTACATTCAAGCCTTTCCAAGTCTTACCAAGTTTTGATTTGTCTATTTTTAATGATTCTGACCAAATTGTGTGCCCAGCTACCTCTTTACTTTTCAATATGTAATTACACGCCCTTTACAAAGACGACACTCTGACTCCTGCTACTTTTAAATCACAGACTAAACCGAACTTTTTAAATATTCCTCAGCGTGTTTGTCTTTATCTACATTTTTTCCTATTATCCTAAAATTTTTATTATTTCCTGTTTTCTGCCTTCCTTGCTGTCTGCAAGAGCAATTTTATTTTCCAATAAACAATCTGACCTGTTCCCTGCCTGTCTGCCGGCTACTCCTAAACAAGACATAATCATTCTATCTGTGAGTGGTAACTCGTGCTTCATCAGTGGAAAACTATGTAGAACGAAAGAGAGAGGACTGCTGTTTCACCAGTACCATTACACACAGCAAAAACACATGAGCGCTGCTAAAGACCAAATACGGCGGAAAACTTTCTATCATGCCAACAGGGTGAGAAAAGCCAGCTGTGTGACATATTTTTGATTTTCTCTACATTTGCTTTGTAAGCAGAGAGAATGAAACACAACCCATCTCTTTTCTACCGCGGCGTATTAGGACAATTGTAGACAGAGAAAAAGGAGGAGTAAATTTCTGCTAAAAAACAAGGAAATTCCTGAGCTCCAAATGTTGAAAATTTGGGAAATTTTGAGTTTCAAATGTTGACAATTTTCAAATTTTCAAACTCAAACATTTTGGGATTAATATCAGAAATTGACTTTTGGAAATTTTTCGATTTTTTTCTAGCAAATTTTTCACTTTTCAAACTCAGAACTGTTTTCTGGAAAATTTCTCAATAATTGTTTGGAGATTAATCTAAAAAAATTCTGTCAGAAATTGACTCTTCCTTTTTTTCTATCTACAATTGCCCTAATACACTGTCATACGTCTCCTTTTCTGTAGAATTTTTCTTGTAAAAAATTGCTAGAAAATACCAGCATAATACTTTGTATTAACAAAAGTTATGGAATAAAAAAAACTGAATGAGGAATAATTCAGAAAAATAAAGATAAGAAGCCCAGAAGAAGAAGCAAGGAGAGAGGGATGAGTATCAGAAGGATTTTTTTGTGAGAAGCAGACGGACAGCGGGTGGAGGGTTTGGTCAAGCGTGTTAACAGCGTGCTGCTGGTCAGTCACCGGTGGTAGGTAAACCAGCACAGGAGGTAAACAAACTTAAACTCTGGGAACTTGCAGAGCAGATTGTTTCTGGAGCCAAGACGGGAGCTCAGAGACGGCTTTCCCACAGGTCTTCATGAGGGAGCCGTCACTCTCATTAGACGCAGTTCAGTGGAGGAGGCAGCGCAGTCGGAAAGGTCAGGTCACATATGAAATACCCAGAGAAAATCATGTTGGTTTTTTTCTCTCTCTTTTTCTTCTTTTAAGAAGATTAACCGTTTCTTGATAACTTTCCATAAATCTGTAAAGCGAAGAAAAGCAATGTAAGTTAAAATGGAAAATACAAAATAAAACTAGTGAGGTTAAAGTAAAAGAAAGGGCTTGCAGGCATGTTTCACCAGATTGTTATCCAACGACTGAAAGATTTGGGATGACGCGGCAACACGTTGGTCTGATCAGAGACTGAATCAAACAGCTTTTCAAATCAAGCAAGTTTTCATCTACTGGCGTGGAGTGCATCGACCAAGCTACACAAAGCGTAAATTTCATCCACTGTTGATGCTTTCCATGGCTATAATAAACAGGAAGTAGCAGATATTAATAGAAGTTATAATGGGAAAATGATTTATTATAAGTGAAATAATCCGCCACTGGAACTAGAACTTTTTCATCAAGATGAAAGAATTATTGCCTTAAAAACAGCCTCCTGGATCTTGCTGAAAAGTTACTTGTAATTCAGTTCTGTCTTATTTCAAGAAGAGTAACACTAAGATCTTGTGTTTTTGCAGTGCATGCTTTTGGTAAAAATTTGTAATTAGACTGACTCAAAATTCCTTCAGCGTGGCTTATGTGCTGCTGTTTGTGGATGAAAAAGCTGTAAAGCCAAAGGTACAATTATTCTGCAAGAATACCCACAGAAAGTCTATTATGATGGAGTTAATTGTTCAGAACTTTTGCCCCCAGTGTCACAGGAAGAGAGCCTGTTGATCTGTGGCACTCGGAGTTCTGACAAAATGGCAGAAAGAGATGCTTTTGGAATAATAAGGAACCGGGGTGTAATTGGTATGTCACACACTGGTTCTCAGCAATTCGGCTCCCTGATCACATCAGCATTGTGTCGACGTTGTTGAGGTTTCCTCTAAACTCAGTTTTCCTTTTGCTATTTCAGCTCTAATCTGGCATCTCTGTGCAGTCAGCCATAACAGTCACACCGCATACAGTTCTATACGAACACGCTGTCTGTTCACAATGTTAAGAGAGTTAATGGAGGAGAGTACAGACGGCGTAATGTAAACTGTGATGAAAGAGCCAACAGTTGGTGTTGCAGTCAGCTTTTCAAGCCAAGCGACTTCATGGAGGACTAGTTTTTTTCTCAGCTCAGTGGTTTCTGCCTTTCATGGTCACTCACTTTAAATCATGTTTTTGTTTTGAACATTGTAAAAGTTACATAAATACTGCATACAGAAGCCGTAGACTTTAACTACTTTCTGCAAATTATGGCTGGAAATGATAGAGTACTACAGGCTAGCCTAAGAAAAAAAAAAAAAAAGTTGATTGACTGCACTAAGCCCCTCCTCCCAGCTCTGATTTATTTGTCTTTGCATTTCTTCAGATGGCAATAGTAGCTCAGGGAGGAAGTGGAGGAGATTGATCTTTTACCAGATTATCAGTCTCACATTATAATGTCACAGCATAATGACAGCTTTAACAAATATGGAAAAAACATGATTTTGTGAAACGAACATTAATTTTGACAGAAAAAACGGTGCAGAGAGGAGACAGAGACCTGTACTAAACGGCCCAGGACTGGGAATCAAAACCAGGACAACCGCGTTGAGGACTATGGACCACACATGGTGCTGGGCTGCCTCGGTGTGGCCACTGCTTTTCCAAATTATCTGGTGACCAGTGCCATCAATCTCACCACAGCAGTTTTGTGCAGGCTCCAGACTGTTGGCTGCTTCTACCTGATTACAGGGGAGCACATTGTGAGAGGACCTCTACCTAACCCCGGAAAGGCCACCCATATTCATCCATCCAATTTTCATCTCATCTTCCCTAATAAGTTAATTATCTATTGGATTTGCTATAATTAGAGATGGTCGGTATTTGTATTGTAAAAGTGTAATGTTCTATTTAGATGTGGAAGGTTAAACGGCATTGTAATACCGCAAAGGTTTTAGCTAAATAGATACTTAGGTGTGTTGTTCCTCTGGGATGCATTAGAGCTTAGATTTCTCTGCTTTGAGCTCACTGCAATAAATATGCCAACACCCGCTTGATCTCCCTCTGTCCCGTTCTCTCGCTCTCTTTCTCACACACACATGCACACACGCACACAGGTAGTTGCCCCTCAGACATGCTAACCAAGATACATTCAAACTCGAATGCAGAACTGGTTTGTGTGTGTGTACCAACCCTCCAGGCTGAGTGATATTTTCACTCTGTCACCCTCCATGATGAGGTGCTTTTCTGGCTCGCAGGATTGTCAGAGAACACATCGACTCTTGTGCTGCAAGATCATTTAAACTGGCTGCTGCTTGAACAAACATTTTAAAACTCAATTTCTCAACCCAGAACATAACTTTTTTTTTCTTGATGTATAACAGCAGCAGGACAGACCATGGCAAATACCAGAAGTCTGTTTTTTTTTTTTTTTTTTAAATCAGACAATATGTTGTCCACATCAGAAGATTTTTCATTTTCTGTCATGTTTTAAATGCATATTTTTGAGACGACTATTAAGTATTAAGCAGAAAATTTCAAAGAATGTAAAAAACTTATATTTTTGTGATTAAATACTTGATGCCTGCAATTAAAAAAATGTCTAAGGTAAAAATCTTTGTATAATTTATTGGGAATCGACATGATAATTAGCTTAAACTTTCATGTCTAAGTGTAATTAAGTTCAAATTGTAAGTTCACTTAAATTTTATTAAAAAAAGCATAATAATGTTAGACTTTGTTGAGTTCATTGTGTATAATAATTAAAGGTGCAGTGATTTCCAGGCTCACAGTTATAGCATAGTCAAGCAACTAACTTTATTAACTTGAATTAATGCAGAAATTCTTCACACACCAAATATGACTGAAAAGAAATTTGACTTCTTAAATTAACACCTTGAAACTTTCTCCCTACTAAATATTCAACAGTTTTGTAGAAATAATGACTCAGCCACATAGTGGAACATGTGTCATCATAGAGGGGGTCCGTGGATGCTGAGGTGTGTGTAGTGCCCACAGGTCACTAACCTTCTGCAAAGTCAAAGGCTACACCCAACCAAACTCCATGTGGCAAATCAGATTAGCTCAGGAACAGTGTGGCAGCAGCTTCGTGGAACAGGTTTCCATGGCGATGCAAAGGGTCAAGAGCAGTGGCCAAAAGTAGTCAAGTTTATTTGGACGGCGCATTTCAGCAACAAGGCAGTTCCAAGTTCTTTACACTATAAAAACTCAATGCAGTAACCAATTACGAAACAAGCAATAAACGAATGCCATCATCAAATTCATCAAGCAAAATTACATGAAATATTTTTGATCAATGCTTCACTTACTGCTAATCAAAAGCAGCTCTAAACAGATGGTTTTTAAGTCTAGAATTAAAGGAACTCAGTATTTCATCTGTTTTGCATTTTCTGAAAGTTTGTTCCAGATTTGTGGTGCCTCCGATCCCATACTACGAATCTCATACTACGATCTCACTACTTAATGAGCACGAAGAGTGCATAAAACATGAAGGAGCTTTGTAGCCTGAAATCCATGGATGCATTCGATCGATGTTTAAAGGACGTACTAACTCTTGAGTAATTTGGTTATGGTGACTGGCAGAGTAAGTACATGTAGTAACATACACATAGGCTACATGTGTGCAAAACTTTGATATTCCACTAGTGTAGAAAAAACACAATTTCACAGTTGTGGTGTTTACATTAAGTAAGGATCGCAATTAAAATCACACGTGAATATGTTTATTCACACAATAAGTCAATAAAAACCATGCAGCTAAATCATCCCCCTATGACTTCCTGTCATCTTCTTTGTCTTTTCTGCCAGTAGTAACATCTGGTTGTTGATCATGTGACTGGTTTGGTAGAACTGAGCCTGGATGAGAAGAATAAGTTCTTAGCAGAATTTCTTTTTTTCCTGTCAGATGAAATGAGCTTTCTTGAACTTTTTTTTTGACATACTGTAAACAAAAATCAAGTACATTCCACATAACGCTTCATTTTCTGCACTGACTGGCATTTCTGACTTCAAGTCTGCACCTCCAGCTGCATCTAACTCCCAAACATGAAATCCATTTGGGGAAAAACACTGATTTGCCTCTAAAGAAGAATTAGGCTTCTGCTTCATCACAGACCGATTAGAAACCAACTGAAAAAGCGCAAGACATAACTGGAAGTCTTTCTATTTCGAACTGACTTAGAAAATTATAATTCATGAGCTTTAGAACTATCTTATAATTGGGCCTGTGACCTATTTCCAATTGAGCATGTGAGATATACCGACTCACATTTGTATTTCTTCAGCACCACCTCAAATTTGTTGTATGAAGTAATTAACTCAAACCAGGAAAAAAGCGAAAAACAAAAATGACCCGCCACATTGGTTCTCCATTATTTTTTATCAAGGCTTTCCTGCCAAATCCAGTTCTCAAAGCAGAAAAAACTGTTTGCTACACAAATATGCAGTCAGTAAGTCAGACATGACACGATAGATGTAACCTGCTGTCCTAACCAGAAAACTGTCACCATGTCTCTAATGTGAGGCCTGCAGCATCCTCTCTGTTTAGGAGAACTGGAAACAGCCTGCAGCTGACTGAAAAGCTGACAGTAAGAACCAGGTGAACCCTGCCAGATCTTCTACAGTAGTAGTCATTAGTAGTGCTGTTTCATGATTTAGTTGGTAGGTAAACCAGTTCCTATCTGCCTTGAATCTTCTTTTGTTCCATCTGTTTCTCAGGCTTGCATCATCTTGACAGGTAGTATCTTGAACATACCTCTGCTGCCTGCCATGTCACTTTAATGCCAGTTTTTTTTCTTTCATGGCTTTGTTCAGGTTGACTCATCTTCACTACTTCTTTTTGTACAGGCCACTCTCTCAGTCCATCACTGCACCATTTTACTTTTAGATCCATCAATATATAAAGTCACAGAGACGTAATTGAAGAATCCACACTTAATTAACACATCAGTGAATTACTCAGCAATCTACTTAACTTTAAATCTCAAAGTGTTTAATTATACTAAATTATGCCCATAAAAACAGTCCTAGGAGCACTTCATGTTCAGACACTTTAATGCTGGGATATTTATTTAATTAGTAAAGTTTGTTTTCTGTAACCCCTCTAGACCAGTGTAGAGAAATAAAAAACTAAATGGGACATACATTGAAGATTTGGACTGTTTGAGTATGGACAGAAGTTGAAGAAGGAGGTTGGTCCCAAAATTCAGTCCAGAGCGCAAATCTTTGTCAATATTCTGCTGATGTCGAAAGAACACAATTTCGCAATTGCAGCTTTTCCATTAAATAAGAAATGAAATTAAAATCACACGTGAATAAGCTTGTTCACTTGATAAGTCATTACGAAATTACAACAGCAACAGATGTAAAGAGTTACATGAGATATATTCAAATTCAGTCATGGCACTATCTCTCATCATATCAGCCATCGGGGGACACATCAGCATCTCATACAGGTGCTGGAGCGACAAGCCCTGCCTGCTTGGTAGCGGCTGGTTATGCATTGTTTTGGGGTAATTGTAGTCTGCAATTTTACAGATGAGCTATGAATTCAACACACAGCTTGTGGAGCCAACTCCACAAAACTACTACTACTTCATGTCTTCCTCTTCATCGTTTTTGCCAATAGTAACATCCAGCTCTTGATCACGTGACTCATGTGATATGAAAAGCATTTCCATTGCACTTTTCTGAGATGACAAATCTTTCGATATAGCCAAAAAACACGTCATCAAACAGGAATTGTTTTGAAATTGGCTGGTTTCTATTATTGCAATTCTATGGTTAATGGAAATGCAGCTTCTGACATCTTTGTGAGTGGCTGGACGCCAGAACTTACAGTTGACTGATTCCAGGGTGACTGAGAATTCTGTAGTGAGGATCCAGTAAACAAGGCGTGGAATGGACACATGTATGGGTGGGTGGACCGGAACCTGAATCTGGTTCGTTCTGTTGGGCTTGATGGAAGATATTTTCTGTTTTTAAGGTGACTTGCATCATTCTGGAAAGTACTGAATCAGTTCAATGTTACACTTGAAAAATGTAATTATGCACAACTTCCGGTTGGTCTATCACATAAAATCCCAATAAAATACCCAAGGTTTGTGGTTATAGTAAAATAAGAAAATGTTCCAGGGTTATAAATTATTTTGTGAAGCATTATAGATGAGGAAAGTATTGTTTCCAGGTACGTTTTTTTTGCTATAATTGGATCTCTGCTGTCAAAGATCTAAAAAAAAAAGACAAAAACAAAAAAAAAAAATCAAATAAAGGTAAATGACGCTAAAATTACACTTTGAAGAAGATAAAGTCCATTGGTTAATGCAGAACATGCCTAGTAGAATTATGCAAAAATAAAAAAGAAAGACAATAACTTATCGAATGTGGTTGCAAATGTTGCTTTTGAAAATAAAGCAGGGGTTTCGGCTGGATTTCTTTGTATAACCAGGGATAAATGATAGATAAGAGACAGAGTGGATACATGCAGCTAGACACATTTCCAGTGCGGATGATGCTTGTATGAAAAGGCTAGGTGATGTGGTCTGGAAGTCTGAGATGAGAATGATAAGAACCCAGTAAACACAGAGTGTTTGAAGAGCACTCATGATGACGATGAACTCATATCGATGAAGAGTTAGATGAAGGAGAAAGTGGGTAAAAAGTAATTGTCCTGAAGGCAGGAACAAGAGGCAGTGAGCACCTGACTGAGACACCAAGGTCCTGATCATTTATGTAGTGGTGGATCAACTGCATAACTACATGTGGGCCCTTAGTTTATGTCTCTGAACAGTTCACAGCCTGACCCAGGAGGAAATGGGACTCCAACTTCTGGAAAGATTAGCAATGGTCTAAAGTGTTTCCTGCTTATTATTTGATGTAGGGGCAGGGAACCTTAGGATTAGGAAACATTTTTAACTGCATCCAACTTAGAATCTGTCATGAGGTCATCTCTTCCTTTCCACTTTCTCTGTTTAATTGCAGAACAACTGTCTGATGGACTGGACAAGTTTAGCTCTACTTGTCACCTGATCATCTGACAAAGAGTGTTTTCATGCCCAATAGTTCGGTAGACCCGGTTTGATTGGGGACCAAAGATGCTAAATTTGTTAGATTTTCAAATGTTATGGTTCTCTTTCACACTGAACTGAGTCTAACGAACCATACCCATTGAACAACCTGTTCCTCCCTTGCTTGCCGTAGTGCTGCAACAAGAACCACTGAAAGAAACGACATTAAAAACTCTGAAGAAGACAATGAGCACAACTTCCTTCTATACAAAATGTAAAAAATAAAAACAAAACAAAAAAAGTAGTATCAGATTTTAGTTTTTTTTTTTGTTTGTTTTGATTGTATTTACCCAGAATGCCCTCCACTGTCGTCCACTTCCTGCTTTTGGAGCGGTCCCTTCTTACACATTCACATCTCCCCAAACAAACCGGACTTTCTAGGCAAAGGAAGGCTAAATAACTAACCTGATTGTCCCTAAATTGCAAAAGGAACCAGAGTCTAGTGGATATAAATCTGCAGAACAGCAGCAATATCTGCAAAGTAACCCTCAGTCTGACTCCGGCAGCTAAAGGTTTCTGCCGATATTGCGTCACTTGGTGCATTAATGTAAAGCCAGCTCTCTTTGTAACCTGTATTTAACGCCCACAGTCTGACTCAGAGTTACTTGAGAAATTTTCCTTCAAACTTCCAACTGATTATGTGGAGCCACAGTTGTTGGTCTCACTCTTTACTTTTGCTGAAAATTGTACGGCGCACTAAAGTATGTCAGAGACAGAACATGTCTATTCTTCCCCATTCTATTTATGCACTAGTTTCCTTTTTACAAAGGACATTTTTCTGTTTTTGAAAGTATTTATGTTTTATCCACAAAGCCTCATAATAGATTGGTTTTATGTGAGATCCCTCTCTTTATCCCACTGGCAGTGGAGAATGGGGGAATACAGAAAAATAAAAGTTGAGGTCAAAACTTTCAAGTGGGCCGTTTACTGTTGCTTCATACCTCCTCCTGCACTCTACTGAGGTTAAGTTAACACAACTAACCTGTTTAGTTTCATCATTGTGTAAAAGCTAATATGGTTTAAGGCAGTGGTTTCCAAACATTTTCTGGGCCCCCTATGGATTACAAATAGACTCTAGCTGTCTGGTTGAACGATGTGTGTGAGTAGGGGGTGGGGACAGAGAGAAATTCTTAGAGACTCCCTGTTATACTCTTATACTGTTCCATCCACTTAAACCCCCCCCCCCCCAGCGCACACAGCTTTCATCGTTGTTTTTTTTTTTTCATTCATCCATACCGTTTCCCGCACCCCCATGCAATGGCACGGTGCCCCCCTAGGGGGTGCGCCCCAAAGTTTGGGGATCTCTGGTTTAAGGTAACGTGTTCACACGCAATTTTTTGGTAAAGTCAGTTCATTTGAATCAAGAGTGTTCATGTAAATCATGAAACCATTGTCACACACCCAATTCTAGGATATGTCCATGTTTTCTTGCAGGGGAACTCAAATCCAGGCCTTGAGGTTCGGTGTCCTGCAACTTTTAGATGTGTCTCCGCTTCAACACACCCGAGTCAAAACATCATGTCATTAGCAGGAATCTGGAGAACCTTACTGCCTACTGAGACGGTTATTTAGTTATTTGATGCAGGTGTGTTGGAGGAACACACTTAAAAGCTGCAGGACTGGAGTTCAACACCAAATCTGGTACGATTTGTCAGTGGATGATGGACCAAAGTGCATCATCTACTGGGTGAATATGATGAAGAAAAAACTCTTTAATAAAGAGTCCAAAAAATAAAACATACTTACAAAAACAGTGGGGACACAGGAACAGGATGCAAGAAGACTTCAGAGTTAAATGGGAAGGTAACGAGATGAAACAGGAACATAATGGGAGGAACTGGCAAGGAGTGAGAGCAGGAGATGTGTTTAAATACTGTGAGGGTGAATGCAGGAACCAAAGACCAGCGATGAATAGGCAACCCAGGACTCGACAACGTCTGTGGGGATGCAGATAGAGCTGCAGTCGCTTTGTTTTATGTTATTGCTTTGTTTTGGAGGCCTCACTCAAACTATTTGCAACATGGATAAAAATATAAATAGACATCAGAGAAGATAATAAAAGTCAGCAAAAAAGGAAAAAAATATCTGTTTTTCTACTCAAATAATGTCTTGGTAAATGTTATTCCCTATATTAATAGAATTAGTGCCAAATGCAAGTGTTTGAATGTATCATCTCTGGTCTTCCTCTACAACATCATGGAGTCCAACATTCCCAACATGGACAGCAACTCGGGCTTTTACCGGTTTGGAGTGGCACGCTTCCCTGGTTTTAATGTGGTTATAGAAGTTTTGCATTTCTTCACAGCAACATTTCTTGGAGATAAAATAAATCAAACAGCCATCTCTCCGAAATCCTCAACTGTTAAAACCTCGTTGTATGTCGACTGTCAAAAGTTTATGGCATCTATTCCAGGATTAAACATTAATCGTTATTATAGTGATTATTATTAATCTGTTGGGGTAAAAAAACAACAACTTCTGTTTACAGATTGTGAAATGTGTCCGTTAGCAGTGATTCTGTATGTTTTGTTAGGAAGAGGCTGCAAATACAAAATGCTTTTGTGAAATTACAAAATAAAAAAATGACTTACCAATACACAAATCATTTGAAATATTTTAAGGGGTCTGAGCCACATCAGGCCTGAAGTATTTTATATAGAAATTGTTTTGGTGGTTTTGTGTAGTATCCTCTTTCCAAGCATACGTTTCTTAATTTATCCTTCTGATTCCTAAATAAAAAAGTCAGTATATTTGCACACTGATGTTTGACCAGAAGAAACGTATCAAGTCCTGACTGAGCAAAAGACTGGCGATTGCACAGATTTAATCCGAATACACACACGCTACTAAGAAAAAAAGGCACATAAGACGAGACACAAACACTTTAAAAATATGTGTGATTTTTTAAAAGTCTGCTTCATTTCCTCATGTTTAGACACACGTAGCTCATTTTCCAACACATAATCCTAGTATGGCATGTTAGAAAAATGTGACAAAATGTGTAACCAAAGCTCTCGAAACTTGGCCTTGAACAAAATTAAAAGTTTAGTTTGTTTTCACAATTGGTGATTGATGTTTTTATGATGTTTTTAAACACTTCGAACTGCCTTGTTGCTCAAATGTGCAATACAAATAAACTTCAGTTAAAAACCATTGTGACAGTCGTTCTGATGAAGACTCCCGACAGCAATTCTTCATTTGGACAAAAGTAAAACCATTAAGCTCTACTTAAATGGGTTGCTCTGTCATCTAAGAGTTTTCTAAAGCATCAGGATTCTGTTGGTGATTTATTGCTCCAAACTGCATTCAGTCTGATCTGTAAATCAAAGCTGAAGTTAAAAGGAGGCGGACAACAAAAGAGGCTGTATAGAGAATGAAACACATACCACTGCAGTAAAACTGAACAACAGCAGGGATTCAAAGTGTGATGAAAATGAAACATTGGAGAGTCCTGATAGGCAGAATACAAAAAAAAAAAAGAGATGAAACAATATCCCATCAGACAGCTAGAGAGCTATTCCTGCCAAGTCTAGTTTCACCCTTGGACATGGAGAGTCTGGTTGACCTTCACTTGAGCTGTCTGTCAAACAGGGTTTGGCACTAATGAGACAGCAGCTAGCTGCAATGGGCTGTGTGGCTTTGCATCATGTTAACAAACCAGAGCATAACACCGGCAAACCGTAAAACTTTCTAGGTAGTTCTGAATCTCCAGAGTGTGTGCAATAACAATAATGTGATAGAGTGGTTTAAACAAGTGACAGGGTATCTTATTTGTCAGGTTATATACAATGCTATATTTGGCAGCTTACAGATTTTTGCTGTTTTTCTTTATTTAACACACTTAAAAGTTTCAGATCATAAAAATGCAAAGGTAAAACGTTGAAATTTCCTTTTTCAAAAACGCTGATTGGTAAACCTTCAGCTTAAAATACAGGAAGATAACAGTTTGTGATGAAGTGGTTTTCTGGTTTGGAAGGCCTTGAAAATTTCCTGTTGAGCTTTGATGAAAGCAGAAATCATTATAAGACATTCATCCTGTTTCTTCTGTTTATGAAAGCTCGACTCGAGACCTCGGATGACGGAAGCCCTCGACAAAGAGAGCTCTCCTTCCTGCTGTCATGAGTTGTGTGTGGACCGGAAGGATAAGTGGCTCCTTTTCATTTGGTCTGACTGATGCCACAAGTATTTCTGAACATAGTACTGAAAAAATTATTGAAAAAATAAAATTACATGAACACACAAGATTGGGATTTTATCTTTGAAGTACAGAATATATATAACTACTAGGCGTGGTCTTTCATCTGTAAACAAACTTTGCTCGAATATCTGTCTTATTCTAATATAAAACAAAAAGAAAATAATAAACAGACATGTGAAAGTCGATGATAGTTGTATCTCCTTTAGTGTCTTCACTTGGAAGTGAAACGCAGCTTACACAACTGTCAGGTATACAGGATGGAGGAGAAAACAGCAGCAGCAAAAGTTCAGCCAAAGCAAAGAGACAGGAGCTGCACTTCCCTTACAAATGTGGGCAAAACCATGTCAATATTCCAAAAAAACCCCACAATTTCACAATAAAATAATTTCACATAAAATAAAAAACGCAATTAAAATCACACTTTAATAAGTTTGTTCACACAATAATTTATTAAAAAACACCATGCGCCATGATCCTCTAACTAGTTCCTGTCGTCTTCTTTGTGGTTTGTTCCAGTAGTGACGTCCGGTTGCTGATCATGTGACTCGGATAATGCAAAAAAAGTTTATTTCCCGAAAACTCCAATGCAGTTTTGGGCCATAAAGCAATTGTTATACAGCCAAAAAGAAAAAAACCTGAGATGGAGTTGTTAGTTAAACAAGTTTTTTCAAAACTGCCGTGTTCCCATTAAGTACATTTATTTTTGAAATGTCCAATTGCATAATTTTATGTTCACCACAAACACTGTCATTGTTAAACACTGAAAGACAGGGTCAAGTGTATCCATGTAGACAGATAACGTAAATTTATTCTATCAAGGTGTACCTAATAAATTGTCCTGTGAGTGTATTGAAAATGTTGCATTTTCTGAGCTTCCTCTACTATGTTTTTCTGCACTCTACAGCAATTTTATTCCGACAGCATATGTTTGTTGTTTGCAGATTATGCATAATACAACATATGCTGCTGCTTTCTCTCTTCTGCTTCTTTTGACACATTCTCTCTCCACCACCGCTCTCCGTGTTTCAGGAGGTAGATCGCTGTAAGGAAGGAATAAATGAGATTTGAAAAGATGTCAGATGGAGACCATGGAGCGAGCGGTTATTTAATACGTATGGATAGTGGATGTCTGGATTCTTTGGGTCATTCTTGATGGATGAGCAGGGCTCTTAAAAAATCAATAGAAAGAGTAAAGTCTCTTTTTTTAGTTCTCAGTCTAGCAAAATAGAAATAAAAATAAACAGGGCAAGATTTATTTTCAGCCTGGTTTGAGTGCTTGTAGTTACATTAAATGGCTTTTTATCGCTTCTTTTTTTATATTAATTCTGACAACTCTAGTGCTTTACACCAGAGCCACAGTCTGTTAATGCTCTCACACACAGATCAGCAGGCAGGTCGTGTCAACATGAACCCAGGAAGAACCTAAAATCAAATAACTTCCGCAACATCTTGGATATAACTGTGTGTACTTATGCTTTAAGCCCTATGTGGATGACTGATGTTGAGGCATGAAAGCAAGACAAATGTCGACCTCTTCACACACCCAATACACACAAACACTGTTTGTCTGTCATGCTAATCTTTAATGGTGCATCGCTGATGCAGGAAACTCAATTATTCTTATCAGAATCCTTTCTGCCAGCTTCCAGAGACTGCTGGTGTGGCAGGATCTTTGTTTTATATCAGTTTTAGTATTCAGTGTTTATAACATCTTGCTTTTCATGTGGATTTTATTATGCTTCAAAATATATCATGACTTTATAGAGACCTCAATGAAATGATTCTTATAACCTGTTTTTTGAAATGGCTTGTTTTCCAGACATAAAAAAAAAACATTAACTTATTACAGTATTTTGTGTGTAACACATAACATCCAAATCAAACACACTGAAGATGGTTCTAATGTCGAATGTGGAAAACATCAGCTGGTCCTCCTGCAGGATGCCTTTTTTTTTTATCAGATTCTAAAACTTTGATCGTGTGGACTGTGACATAGGATATTCTGCCGAATAAATATTCTGACACTTCTAAGTTTGAAAATATCTAATGCATATGGAGCTCAATTTTTCTGATCAGAGCTGTAGCAACCGTTTCCATGTAACATCCAGGCAGACGCCGCACAAAGAGCAGGAGATCATCAATGTGGGAATATTCTTCGTAAATAATTGAATTATTTACTTTAAATTTTTCTGCCCAGTTTCTCTTTGGCTGAAATTAGCATAGTTGTTAAGAAGAAAAAAATAATAGGCCAATTACTCTGCTTCATGTTGCAAATCATGGTGAGGAAAATGGCATCGTAAGTGCGAGTTTGGAGCATTCACAAGCACACACTTGAACGTCATTATCTGGCATCTCATTGCTACTTAGAAAGACAAAGCATCCAAGTCCCATAAGTGAACTAGATGGAAAATGAATGGTGTGAATAAAATGAGTGTTTGGTTGGAGAGGAATTGATGATAAATGTGCATGAGAAATAACACAGGCTAGGATCTGGGTCCTTCATGAGGGATATGTATTAATGTGTTATTACAGCAGGACATTGTGAACGATACAATAAGGGCCTAAGAAATAATTAGTCTTATTAAGATTTTGAAAGACCTTTGACACCTTATTCTTTTTATTCTCCTGTGTTTTTCAGCGTTTTTATTCAACAATTTTGTAAAAAAAAAAATAATTTCAGATTTTCATACACAATTTATTAAGGAAATATGAACCTCTAATTTTTCCTCTAGTCAAAGGTGGAAATAGTAATATTAGACTAAGACAAAAGGCATACATGGTGTCCTCTCTCTACCTCCCTTCTGTCATTCAGTAAGTTTCTGAGAGTGACGTTAGAAATATAAGGAACCATCAAATATAGGTTTAATTCTTTAGCACTTTATTTGTTGATGTATTTTAAAACCCTTCCTGGATTAAACAACAAGCCAAAGGAGTCCATCCATCCATTTTCTAACACCCTTGTTCCTGGTGGGGTCCCATCTCCAGCTAATGTTTCGGGTGAGAGGCGGGGTCACCCTGGACAGGTCGCCAGCGTGTCGCAGAAGCCAAAGGAGTGACATGTACAAAATGAGTTACACAGTTTAATTTTATCAGATTATATAGCAATAACATTTTACATCAATCATAGCATTTTTACTAATATAAAGCATTCTGGTGTCAGTTTTTTGGGTTAAATAAAAGCACTCACGCATATCTGTGTTTGAACAGAATTTGTAACTTCTAACCTGTACGCTACCAGAAATTAATGTTTCAGATTATAAATACCTGAGTTTGCAGATGTATAACTGAATGGATGTATTTTACTTTTCAGCAACTTTCAATTTCAGAATGCACTTGAGAAAAGTAGCAAAATTGAAATTATTAACCAATTTTGTTACTTTTCTCAGACAAAAAGTGATCATACCACCAGAGCTCAACTATAAAGACTTTCAGGAAAAATAACCACAGATTTAGTTGAGCAAAAAAGTTGTGCAAATACAAAATTACCATACAAATAAAGAATACCTTTAAATGAATTTGGCATGCTGCCTCTCGGTAGCAATACGGACTGTAAACCTCAGCCTTTAGTCTGCATTGTCGTCACCCTTTGGGTGTGAGTCTTATTGCTGAACTGATTCTCTTGCCAGTGTGTTGCTATCGCCAGCTGTTTCTGATCAGACTCACTTACCCAGAGTACAAGAGGAGCAGAAGCAGCAGATCTCTGAACACACCAGATGGCCTCCTCACACCCATGTGGCATCCAGGCCCACATGCTGTCCTCTTTGTTTCATGTTTCCAGGTATTTACCCATTGCTTCTCTCTCCTCGGATCTCCTGGTTCAAGCTGTTGGAGGTCTGGTGGAAGGCTTCCACACCGTTGCGCCTACTTCCTCCTCGCTGAAGATCCTCCAGAGTGTCTCGCCTTTCCTCTGACTGCACTCCCTGGGAAACGACCAACAATCCATCCAGCAACAATCACCAACAGCAAGGAAACTGAGAAGAACAAACGGGATTCATCACACTCCATCTTTCGTGCCGCCGGCTGCAGACACAGATGGAAATTTGGAACGTTCTCCTCAGAGACAGAACATTTACCACCAACTACGACAACCAATTTGTTCTTTCAACCCTCTGCAGTATCAGCTCCCCTTACCGGCTAACTCTGTATCAGCTCATCTGTTGGCATTAATATATCTTTTGAATAAATAGAGTTATGCTGAACTGGACCATATGTTATGTTTGAATTAAAGTAATCTAATTTTGCTTCTTTTCACCATGGGATGACTTCCTTTGGGGAGTTTAACAGAACTGTGGAAATAAACTGTACAAATTCAAAGGACCTGAAGCTCCACTGACTGCAAGAGCTAAGATATCTGCTGAGAATCCTTCATGTCTCTCCACGCTCAATCACAGCTCCTCTGATCATTTTGCTCTCAAACAGGAGGAGAGGATTAAGATTTTATCCTTTGCCACATCAATGATGTCAGCCCGATGTTAAAATTCACCGTCTGGTTTATGCCCTGGAGCTAAAGTTCATTCTTTGGATCTGTGTTCCAATAAAAAGAGATGATTACTGAACTCCACAGAATTATATATTACTATTAATATGTCATGCGCGGACACATACCAAATTAAACAAAATATTATGGAAATTTAATCCATTTCAACAAGTGGAATATATTTAATAGACAAACTACAGTGTTATTTGAAATGTTTATTTCTGATGATCAAGACTTACAGTTAATAGTAACTGAAACACAACTTTTGATACCAATTGTTATAAATTATTATTATAATTTATAATATTTGGTTATAAATTATAATAAAACAAACTTTAGCACAGAACTGGTTATACAATTACAGGGGATGGCTAACAACTGGACAGCTGTGCAGAGAACTGACGCACGGAGGGAGGGTTTGGCATAAACAGTCATAGCTAAAGAAGATAGCTGCTGAGAATGGAAAGTTGAGTTGAAGGAAAAACTTGTGGTAGGAAATGTGCACGCAATCTGACTCTTTATGTTGCTTTTACAGTAAACCACTGTAGCACTAATTACTGTAAAATTAACATAAGAAGTCAAATTACAGATCACAAAAACACTCGGAGATAATGACCTTAATTTTTGGAGACAGATCTTGTGGTCTGATGAACTAAAATCAAAGTGCGAGGCTATAAAGACCATTGAGAAGTTGAAGCTTACAATTCTGAATTTGTGAAGTACATGAATTGGGATACTGAATTTGCAGCAGGAGGGACTGGTGCACTGAATCACCAAATCAGTAGCTTACATGACTCAAGGACAATGAAGTCAACATGTCTGGATTGTGTTTCAGTAAATTGGCATTCAAGCTAAACTCGGATAAACCAGTTCTGCCAGGAGGGAAAGCTTGATGTTTGGTGTATATAAATATCAGGTTCCATCTGCACACCAGTCCCTCAGTGGGATTGTCAGATCAGTCTCCAATCACTGACAAAAACTGAAAGATACTTTGCATATCAAGCAGGAATTTTTTCCCATAGAGGAAGTTTGATGACGCATATCTCAGCTCCCAGGTTTTGACTGAACCACACACAGATCAATTTAATCATTTTGTTGCACTGACGGAAGTAAACCGTTTGTTATTTAATGCCATTTTCTGTGGGGGCATGAATAGGACAGATACCAAGCCTTCTCTTTTAATAAACATAGAAGAAGATGAGATCACATGAAAGGTGTGTGGCGCTTAGCATCTCTAACAAAGGTTAACATTTCCTTTGATCAGTCAACACTGAAGAGAACCAGATGTGAGGCTGGTGTAAAACCTCCTGCATTTGTAACATAACCATCCTTTTAAATGCAATTTTGTTCCAAAGACACAAAAGATGACTCAACATGCTGTCAAAAAAGTGCAAATATTTACAATTATTTGGAAATTATTTCCTCTTTAAAACATCCATTTATTTCTAAATGTAAGTGGAAAATGAAAGCTCAAGAAACCTTCACTTCATAAAACCAAGTTTTTAGTAGCTTTGGAACAAAATCGGAACTAAACCCACCTTCCAATCCAAAACTCCAACTCCAACTTATTGGACATTTATGGTTTGGTCAGACTGGATGTGACTCCTCAGATCTGCTTTTGGGTAATGATTGACTGACCTGAAATAAAAATAAAAAAGATGTCGGCCGATTGTGGTTTTTACTGTTTGGCGGCCAGGATCAGACACACATCAAATATGGTGTCTTTCTTAATAAAATATGGGAGAAAAAGATATCAGAAACAGGATATTATGGACAGTATCACTGAGGAAATTAAACAAAAATGAAAACTAACAGATTGGATGGATTTACAAAGTGAACGTTACACTATTTACTTTTAATATTTTCTCATTTTCATGAATAATAATAAAAAAAATTGCAGATTTCTCTGAAAAACAGTACTTTACAACATCCCACAAAAACAACTGGCTAAATGTTATGAGGGATAGTCAGTATTTATAATATGAATGTGATAAATTCCAGACGTTTAAAGGAGAAATAATATCCTATTTATTTCTTTTTTTTTAGATTTTTTTGAGGCTCTAGTGGCCTTTTTTTGAAAGTAGCTTGACAGGAAATTAGGGATTGAAAGAGGGAGAAGACATGCGGCAAATGTCGCCAGGCCGGGAATTGAACCTGCGACTACCGGCATGAGGACTAAAGCCTCCATATGTGGGTTGTGCTTTGCACCTGCGCCACCACAGCACCCAATAACCTATTTATTTCACATACAAAGTTCAAAATCTGGGTTCTGTTGGGTTCTGTGTGGCATTTGCATGTCCTCTCCCTGCATGAACTGGGTTTTCTCTGCGTTGGCCCGGAGACAAACTGGTGATCTGTCCAATCGCCTGTCACCCAGAGCTGCAGAGAGGAAATGAATGAATTCACTTTTCTGTTTGTTTTACAATGAAAACAGATAATGTGAAAATAATGAGCAACTGCATGCAAAATATCAAAAATGTGACTTTCTCCTACATCACAATCTTTCAGACAGTGTTCATGTCCAGGCAGGAATACAACTTAAAGAAGGTATTTTACCTACAATTTAACAGAAAGTTTAAAGTGACTTGGCTCTTTGGTACCTGCAGTGACTTCATTTTCCACAAATATTTCACTGTAGATCTTCAGTCAAGAGCTACAAAAAGTTTGCTTAAGGTCAGACCATATAATATTCTCCTGATCCAGCAAAACATGACAAGATTGTACTTATGAATCAACTGATTACCCATGGGAACAGGCAGAAGTAGATCTAAGAGATTCCGATTTCCTTGGAATGATCTCAAGCTGCTTTTCCATTGAGCATGTAATTGCACAATTCGACTTTTAGAAAATTAATGAAAACACAGCAATTTGGAAATCTTGTTTTTCAGTAAAAAGTTTTGGCTTTAGAATGAGGTGGTTGTTTTTTTTTTTTTTTTTCAGTATTGAAATCAGTTTATTTTGCAAAACTGCAATAGAAACAGCTTTTTTTTAACATGATCAACAACCGGATGCTGCCACTGGCGTAAACCACAAAGGAGAAGATGAAGGAAGTAGTTGATGGACGATGGCATGGCATGCTTTTTAATGACTCATCACATGAACAAACTGATTCATGTGTAATTTTTTATTGCATTTCTTATTAGATGGAAACACCGCAATTGCAAAATTGTGTTTTTTGACATTAGTAGAATATTGACAAAGTTTTAGGTAAATTTGTAACAGAAACAGAGTTTTTATTGAAAATTCCACCACATCCTGTTTTTGCAGTACTTCCTGTTTGCTCTGCCAGTCACTCGCTTTCCTGTCTGTCCTTTCATCTTTCCCAAGAAGAGGTTACGGCCCATCTTGCACATTTTTATATTTATTAATAATCTCTTTGACCTTTATAGTCTGTGACAGTCTGGAGTGGAGAAATCTTATGTATTTTTCTTTATTTTCCAATATAGGTAAATCTCCTGTGGGGTTCAAATTTGTTCTGATGAAGGCAACTTGAGCATTGAAGCATTTCTTGTGGAATACTGGAGGACAAGGTCAGTTATTACCAAACAATAGATTCTGAGTGAAATCCTTTTCTTAGGTAAATCATCACTGTAAAGCAATGTTAATTAACCTCCTCAGACAACTGGAATTGACATGATGTACTAGTGAGTTAAAGCCAATAAAAATGCAGGCTTTTTATCATTTAAATGATTCCTGTTACTGACTAAGTTCTTACTGACCAATGTGAGTGAACTTCAGGCATAAGACAAGAAAAGCATTTCTTTGAGAAGGGGAGGAATAAGAGTCGATTTTCCATCAAAAATACAAATTGAAGTTGATTGTAGCCTCATAAAATAGCTCTCAATATAAAGCTATGAATTTCTAGTAGTATTTAAATTAATCCTAAATTGTAGGATTATATCTTTTTTTAAGTTAATGTTCATCCCAGTGGACATCAGGAGATGGGATATATTAGCCAATGCTTATTTATTCAGTGTTAACAAGTGTAGGAAACAAAGTATCTGTGTGCATTTGATAGTTTATTTGTAATTTCAAAGATAATTTATTTCACTTCATTTTTTTTAATGTTCATGCTTCTTATAAACTCTCAGACCTTCTTGAACTGCTTGTAAAAAATATCTTTTTCCCACTATTTTCCAATTCTGAGTAACATTTTTAGCATTGCAGATAAAAATCAAATCCAAAGGGCTTAAATTCATCCAACATGCAAGATGAAGGAGAATAAGATCGGCAGAATAAAGGAAAAATCTCTCCAAACTGATGTTTCTTGTCACCTTCCTGTTGCTACATCACACATTTAGACCAAATATATTAGAATTATTTTCAACAGATCAACTTTAGCTAACGTTTCGTTTTAATTAAAATTCATCTCAAGCCTTTTCTCTGGTATTATCTATCCACTCTCCAGACTTTCTATTTAACCAGACTATCTTCAGCAGAATGCTAACATGCTCTTACTGGCTGAATCAAGCAGCTTTTGTTTGCTTTCGCTCCATCTCACTTTTCTGATTTAAATGTCAGCTCCATGTTTTTACTGAAATGTAGCAACATCAGGGTACAAAAGAATTAAATAAAGTTATAACTTGTCTGTTTTTAATCTCACTGAAAATCTGCAACATCTGAATGGATTAATGATATCCTGAGATAATAGTGTCTTTTATGTCGCCGCTGTCATCATGCTTACCTCAAAGTCTGGTAGGCTAGTTGTCGTACCGCAGCTCGCAGCCTGACAAGCAGCTTTGAATGTCGCCATACTCTTAACTCTGACCAGCAGACTCAGGTCTGAAGTGAGCAGCAGATTACCTCTGCTCTGTTATCCTTCACACATTCCAGTTTATTCTGTCTCTGGGTGTGCAGAGGCAGAATAAGCATGGAGGGATTATGCTTCATATCTGAAGACGCTTCAGACTGAGCTTGCAAGGCTTTTGATCCAGTATTATGGAATATCTTTGTTTTCCCTGCAGGTTCACGTTTCCCAGAAATCCAACTGTTGTTGTTCTCAGTGTTAGAAACATTAGATATGTTCCTGCAAAACAAGAACCATACGATATTTGGGTAGTTCAGATATTTTAAAGAGGCAGTCTTATGTATTTTCCTGGCATTTTACAGCATAATCAAGTAAATGTTACATTCAGGTTTTTTTTTATTTATAAAAATGTTGAATATATTAAATGTGACTTACACAAAATTTCACTTTGTAATTTAATGCCTTGAAATTGGGCCTCTGTGTCATGGTTTTTGGGATATTTTGAACCCACATGCAGAGACGCTTTCAGGATACCAGACAAGTTTTAAAAATGTATTTACAGAGAAGAGAATGTGAAATGTGACCCGGTTCAAGATCGGGAAGACCAACAGCGTTTTGGTAACAGGTCAGAGAGGTGAGTTCAGTGAACAGACTGGAGATGGAGCTAGCTTAGTTGTGCAGGAGATAATTCCCGCCAGATGCCACTTGGCAAATGGTCTCTTTGCTAATTACTGCTGGCTAGTCTGAAGAAGCTGGGTGGGGGAGTCGCGAGGAAAATTTCAGAAATTTTCAGGTTTATTCTTTCAGATGTTCAACTTTTCAAGTTTTTTCTAGAAAATATTTTTTTTCTTCCTACCTAGAATGACCTTTTGTAAGGAACAGCTTAATTGAATTTCATATTATAGTTTATTTTTCTAAATGTTTCAGTTACAATGGGCAGAAAATACTTGCAATAATATTTTATTTAGTAATGGCAGACAAAACTGAGTGATTAACACTTAAAAAAAAAAGCAAACTATAAATCACAAAACGGGTTTGCAGGAACTGTTGGGACTGCCATTGTTTTATTTTGAAAATTATTTCCTTAACATTGATTTTTTTTTGTCTGCTCAGTATATACAATCAAATGAGAGGTTGAAATTTTAACTGTTTTTCCAAATAATTTTGTGCAACTGCAATGCAAAGCTCCACTTTATTTTTAATGCTTCTTACTCTTTTTAACAGGGACATACGTAATTCTCCAATGGAGCACTTCTGGAAAACATTTTACATGTTGCATTTGTTCCTATCGAAAACAAAAGCAGGGGAAACAAACCTGAGGTAGAATAAAAACAAGTAAACACCCTGACTTGCTTCTGTCTGCAGCCAATTTTCCTTCACTGTTTACAACTGCAGCAGCTGTTCAGTCACTGTCTGCCTCTGCAAATCATCTACACTCAAGTTCATTTTTCTTTCGCTGCAAACAACAGTTCAATCACTTCAAATCGCATCGCACATTAACTTCTCCCTCTCCTGCCACTCCTGGACACTCATTCCACATTGTGTTAGAGGAAAACGTACGGCAAACATTCAAACAGAACCAGCAAAATGTGGAAGCAGATCTTTTTTCGGTTTCACTGGTCAGCCTTTTCTATTCCAAACTGATCATTTATTTCAGCTTAATTTAAAAAAAAAATGTGAGTAATGAAAGAGATAAGAGTTTTCAAAGTATTCAGATGTTGAAGCTGACCATTACAGATGTCCTACAGTCAGTCAGAGGGGTTTGATCTGGTTAATTCTAGTTAAATATAAAAGCCCTGCAGCAGAGGGGCGGGGCTGAGGGGAGGAATGGAGAATTATCTCCATCTTTATCCGTTTTTGTCTAACTGTGTCTACATTAATGAGAGTATTTCCTGGTTTATTAACTCCGTCTAAATGGTCTCAGAAATGAGGAGATTCTGATATTATTGTTTGCTCTTGTGGTATTTGAAACTAAAATAACCTACTGCTAACATTTAGAAATCTCACAGAAAACAACTCAGATGAGGAGAAATATAATGATGGAGTTTCTTTTCATCCTGAAACAATTAAATGTCTTTCCTTTTAATGTGATCCTAACTGAAGAAGCTTGTTTTACAGACTGATAATACTCAGCTATGTCTGCTATTAACAGTCCTACTACTTTTAGCATCATTAATTACAATTGAAATGTATATTTATTAAAATCTCATTGAGTCATTATTCTAAGAATTAACAGAAATGACAAACTACCTTCAACTTCACATGTAGGACCGGGATCTGCAACCAAGCTTGCTTAAGAAACTGAGCATTTTTTAACACGTCTTAGGATTTATTTTTTGTGTCATCAGGTTGGAAACCATATTTTTTAAAATTGTTTTCTAGCTTTCCACCAAAGAAACTTGATCCATCCTCTGCTTTTGCAAATGTCTTATGTTTTTCTTCCTTTCCAAACTTAAAAATAGAAATAAAATGGTGGTTGTTGGAAGAATTGCAACTTATTTCCTACATAGATTGTGTTTCTTTTTTCAAAGGGACAGATCAATATTAGCGGCTCTCAACCAGTTTTACTTTTATCAGAGGCCAAAAATGTTTTATTTTTGATGGTAATGATTACAGATCCCTTCTATAAACCAATTAATATAGTATTGATATCCGTACTCACCTTTCAGTGCAGATAGTAATAATTATGATCATTTAAGCATATTTTCAGCCTCACAAATTAGCCCTTTTCTCAGATCCTATATTTGACAATATATACAAAATCTTAAATGCTTATTTGGACACATGACTGATATTGTTGGATTGTTCCTGCAGCAGGAAACGAGCTGCTCCTCAGGTTCGTTTGGCTCCGGCATGTTGATGAGGCAGGCCACGTCTGAGAAGCGACACCATTGTCCTTCTGAAAATCAGAACAAACCCAAACTGAAGCCTGCAGGCTCAGATGACGGATTTAATTACAGGCCTCTGGTAAAAACTCAAAGTACTCTTCCAAAGCTGATGTAGCTTCAGTAAGACACTGGACTTCCATGTGCATTGTCAGTGGTATTTCTTTTTCCAAGTATACAGCGATTAAATGCAATGACTGTGCTTCAGAAAAGGTCAAACACTTCTCTGCTAAGTGGTGTGTTTGCACAAATGAGCAGTCTGTGTGGAGGTGAAACCTTCCCGATATAGTATACCCTTACATATTGCAGCTCAGCAGGAGAGAGTGCCAGAGAAACATGCTGGCGGTCATATTTTTATTATGTGCATTTAAAGAAAGATGATATTCAGAAAGTTTTTTGAGTCATGGCAGAAACCATTAACCTAATAGAGTTTCTACAAGACTAGAACAAAGTACTCCTCTTAATAAAAGAGCAGCTTTGATTAATCTAAAGCAAATTTTTTGAAGTTTTGAACTAGATGCTGTAGTGACTCAGTTAATGGCTACATTCCTTCCTGTGGAATTCCAAACAGTGACAGCCTGAGGGTTTTAACTCTAAATCACTTGTTGCCATGTAAACTCGATATGAAAGTCTGCTGTTATTTTTTTAGGTTTTTATTTTATGACCTTACCAACAAACTAAGGTTGCATTCAATCCAGCCCTGTTTAGTTCATTTTCCTAGAAAGACCAGTTTGTTTGGGGAGGTGTGAATGCACTATCCAATACTGATTCAAACCAAAAAAAGCGAACTCTGGTCTGCTTACAAACCTAGGTCTTAGTTCAGTTGAAGTGAACTCTTGTGCGATTCGAATACATATGTGGACGCCAAGCGGGCCAGGAACTGCTCCAAAAGCAGGAAGCGGTCTATAGTGCAGGGCATTCTGGGTAAACACAACCAAAACAATCCAGTGCTAGTGAGAGAAATGGCTCATTATCTTTTACCAAAGACAAAACAGAAAACCTACAAATCTGACGCTACTTCATTTTTTGTTTACATTTTGTGAAGAAGGAAGTTGTGCTGAGTGTCTTAATCAGAGGTTTATGTGTCATTTCCTTCAGTCATTCTTGGTGTAGCACCACCACAGGCGAGGAGGGGAACAGGTTTTTTAAAAGGTTTGGCACAATGAAGTGTGAAAGCAAAGCACACCAGCTGAAAATGGAACAAATGTTGCAACTTTGGTCCTCAACTGGACTATGAGGTGTGAAAATACCCTAGAACTTATTGTTTAGTTTCTCTTAACGTGGTGGACAAACCAGATGAGTTTAAGAAAGAAGCACTGAAGTCATTGTTCTACTGCCCCTGCTCTGACAGAGGGGATCCTCACTTCCTGCTGCCAGGAAGCTGGAGACACAGAAACAGCTAATCATTCATGTGACTCTGGTCAGGGATTTCAGAGGATTTGTTGCTTCTATGTGTGCATCCAGGGTTTAGCAGAAACTCGTCAACACAAAAACACAACCTGCTTAAGTCCATGATGTTGCAACCGATGTAAATTCTCTGCATTATGTAGCTGCTTCCTGGTGTGCATGGTGCCCTGGTTACAGTTCCAAACTGAAAACTTAGAAAGCAGAAGCTCTACAAGACAATCACACTTAAAAAAAAAATCACATAAAAAACATTGTTGCTGTAAAACAATTAAGTAATGTTATTTGAAGATTAACAACATAACAAGGTCAGACTAAAGCACTGGGAAAATTAGAGAAACCTAGCTAACATCTAACATTTGCTAGGCATGAACTAATTATGTCACATAAAAATTGATTGAAATTTGACATACTTTCTATCCAGAACAATTGATGAAAGTTTACCCAAATTATCTTTATTTGTGGGAAATTCTTACACCAATTTTATTTGATCATTGTTTAGCAGTTTTTTTTTTTTCTAAATCAGTAATCAGGATTTGGGCTATCATTACTATCACGACGTAACAAGCTGATCAGGTTTTACACTCAATGATGGATTAATATCTTGCCCTGTTATTTGCTAAAGTTGTTGCATTAGAACCTAAACAATTGAATATAACAGGCAATTTACATAGGTGTTTTTTTATTTCATGCTTTCTAAATTAACACTGTTGTCATAGCTTTTTTTTCCCCCCAAACTTTGTATCTCAGTTTTTGTACTTTGGTATTCTTTTCTTTTTGAAAAAGAAAGAAAAAGAAAATCCACCTCATATGCTTATAAATTGTTTCCCTGTTAAAACCCATCTTGTGGTTGCTTAATATAAAACCTGAACCTAAAACGTCTAAGCTAATGCTAACCATTGGACCGTATCCACCCACAACTGATTAACTCACACACATTCCTACTGCCAGGAACTTGGTAGCGTGGAAAAAGCAAACCATGCAGTATGTGACACTGGTCGGGGGTTTCAGGGAAGAGGATTTGCTTCTTCTATGTGTGCATCCAGAGATTAGCAGGAACTTGTCAACACACCAACACAACCTGCATAAGTCCATAATGTTGCTGCAGGCATTCTGTAAATGCACAACGGTGTATGACCATTTCCTTCTATGCGTAGTGCTAAGGTTAGATTACCAAACTTAAAACCTGTAAGGCAAAAGTTCAACAAGAAAGAAACAAGAAACAACATTTTCCGAGTTTGCTGCAGATTAATGTCCAATCCAACATGGCGACATAAAGAATTATAACAATGGAGTAGCCAAAAGGAATTTGGAATCGAGAGAATGAAGCATCTGCACTTTGCAAAGCAATTGATAAATTTCAAAACTACAAAAAAATTTTATGTTTATCAGTATTATGTATAAGTGGCAATCCTAATCATAAGCATCCCTTGACTGTCGTAACAGGAGGAATTCTGTCACCAACGTAAAGGGAAAGACTGAGTGAATTGTTATTGCTGAAATATTCAAGCTGCAAAAATTGTTTAAATGCTGGATCTCATTCTTTCGCTCACGAACTATTGCTTATGACTATTGATGATGGTATGAAATTGGTCTTGTAAATCTAGAGCTTCACATTTTGGTCCAGATCTTTCTTCGCCCCAACAGACTAGAGTAGTTTCACTCGTCTATTTCCTGTTTCATCTTTTTAAGCGAACACACCACACACCACAGCGAACACACCACAGCCTTCTCCTGTTCAAAGGAGGGATTTTTGTTTTGTTTTGGCCAGAAAAACGTGGCTTCAGATTGTGCCAGACAAACTGAAGTTTCATTCTGTATTCTGTGTGAAGAAAATAGGAGGAAAAATTAGGAATAAACTGTAGGATTAGCAACAGTGACTTAGAATATCGGTAACATGAACAGGAAGTCAACTTTGGGCAATTCATTTTTTGAGAACTTCAAAAGAGACTTGACTAGCTTATTAAAACATACAACAATAAAACCTACATTCCTTCTGATTATTCGAACTGAACACTAAAAATTGTACATTGAATTTGAGTGTATTCAGTTAGTGCTCATGGTCAGATTTTGCCTGCATAAATTGGGTCCATTATCTTTTCTTTCTACTTTTTACAATTTGCCTCTGTTGGCTCTTTTAAAGAGAATGACCCTGTGAACAACTATTGTAAAAACACAGCCCAGTAAGTATTAGACTCCAATAAAACTCTTGACTCCATTATTAATGTTTTCAGAGTGCTTGTTTTTGCATCATTGGTGAATACCAACAAATTGATAAATACCATTATAGAAATTGGACTTTTCACCCCAACTTTCACTGTGCATAGCAGCTATGAACAATTTTCCTTGACACGCTGCATGACACTGTCCTGACTAGTTTTAAACAATGACACCTGAAACAAAACCTACATAAAAGTCAAGTTAAAACATCCAGTCATTTTTTTATATACTAGAAGATATGTACACTGAGTAGGCATACCATTACAATCAGTGATAGGCACATTTTCGCTAATAGTGGAACTCATTTTTCATTTAGAGCATTGGTGTTTTTTTGCTAACATTGAAAATATTGTGTAAGATTAAGCAGCAGAAAGAAGCTAATACCTAGTTTCCACTAAGCGGTATGGAATGAGTCAGGGCAGTACGGTACGCTGTTTTGTCCATCTCCATTGTAAAAGCTGCCCATACAATCGACTCATACTAGGTCCATAGAATAAATGTGCAGTACAGTCGGGGAGGAGCTACTGGAGTAGCGAAACACAGCGCATGGACTGAGGTACAGAAAAACATCACTGGTATGGCAAGCAGAAGACATGTTATGTTTGTTATACTAGCATGATGCAACGTTAGGCCCTTGGATTTAACCCTGTCTGCATAATGAGAGTCCAAATAGGGAGAAAAGCTCTCCAGAATACACCAGCGAACGGCGCCACACCGCTCAGTGGAAACGAGGCGTATAACTTTCAGAAAATTGCATTGTGTCTATAGAAAACAACAGTAAAACTCAATGTTTGGTTTCACCTTACAATATTACCTGCAATTAATTACTTCAATTATTTTTTTTTTTTATATTTGCTTAGTTATTATTTAGAAAGTTACCTCCCAAGTAATTAAAGTGTTAAATGTTAATGAATCCTTGAAAACGCTCTTCTTTTAAACTGTTACAGAATGTTTGTGTGACCTCAAGCCAAACTGTAATTTTTGCCACTTTTCACATAAGCAGATCTCTGCTCTGCTCTGATTGTTTTGTCATAAACAAGCTGCTGATTTGCTTGGAAAATAAATGTAAAAAAATAAAAAATAAAAAAAAATTTCACACTAGCCTGAAAACTCTCAGCGCTCGCTCTTCCTTTATCCTCTGTTCAAGTTATTTTGTGCCTTTGCTGCAAAGTAGCCTAGATTGTTTTCAGTCCTTGTTTTGCTCAACAAGAAGAATCCAGAGATCTCTGGGCGTCTCTTCAGCAGCTGCCTGAAATACTCGGCAAGAAGTGCTTCACTTGATTTATCATTTCTTTCAACAGATGCGGACATAGGAACGACTTTATTTCCAGAGTGTATAATTTCTGACATAGCTATGCACAAGTACAACAATAAGTCACAGCCCCACTTGTTCTGGCTATGCTTTTACAGGTTTTTGCTATGAGTACTGAAAAGTGTCAGAAATAAACATTCTCCCTGTGTGAGTGTATTTACAAAACCCCGCACGATATCAGAGGCTGAGCTGTACAACAAGGACCTCCTGCAGGCTGAGAGCTGGGAAACAGAGTTTTGCTTGACTAAAACCAACACATGCAGGATGGGTAAAGAGCCTATGATAAAAGGGGTTTTCCTCCACAGACTTTACGCCCTTTACCCTGCTTTTCTTCATCTAACATCAAAGTCAGGTTTTTCCACAGACGCTCACAGATGATGGTTACACCACGGCTGCTGTTGCACTGACAGTATTGCCGTAGGCCATGTTTATAGAGTCTCTGAAGTTTATACTGAACATCATAAGAAACAAAATGTTCACCTTACTGAATGATTGAACCAGTTAGTATCTCTCGCTCCTTCTTCAAGTTTTATGCTATCATGTTTTTTTGGCACAACTTCATGCAGTGCTGGATGAAGTTATGAGAGATTGTGCAGTTTCAGTCAAATGACAGTGGTCTCTGGGTGGGCACTTGGTTTACCAGGACAAATGATGATCACCACAGTTCCACGATGAGCACCATGACCCAACGTCTAACAGAGGTTTCCTTCTGTAGCCACAACGTGGCAGTGAACAGTTCTGTATTGTCAGTACGTTGTTTCTTTGATGATGTTGGAGGAGAAGGTGTGGTTGCTGGAAATGCTGATGGAGTGGCGGGTCAGGGGGTGCGGCTGCTTCCTGGGTGTGTGACGGCAGGGCATGAAGAAGTAGCGCAGCGTGTTGAAGAAGATCTGGCGGTAGGTAGCAGACACCAGATTGTAGAGGATGGGGTTGATGGCCGAGCTGACGTAGAACAGCACGTTGGTCAGCATGTAGAAGTAGTGGTAGAAGTCGTACATGTTGCTACAAAAATAAAAAGAGGGAAGAAAGGAAAGTAAAAATGTGAAATGTTTGGTTTTGACGCACCAGTTGTCCCCTTTTTCACCCTTTGCTGAATGACATTCGACCCCATGTGCACGTTTAGAAGTTTTTTTGGGAACTAATGGTCTGACTGAACGTTCTCTCACTTCCCTGCTGTCCGACCATGATGTAGCTGAGCGATGTGCTAAGAGGATTAAAATGCTAAATATTTAGGTTTAAACTGAATATTTTGTTTGAAGTCAAATATTCATCGAATATTGATGTTAACTAATATTTAGCTCAGAGCAAAATATCCAGCTAGCTCTAACTATTTAGCTCAGCACAAGCTTTGCATGCTAGCTATTCACTTAGCTCAGAGCTAAACATTTAGCTAACGTAGGAATTCACTTGCTTGATAACTGGAAGTGGACTACTAAAATAAAAGCTGGGTCTTGTGCCAAGTGATTGCTTGTTCCCATAGGGAGATAACTTACCAGTGGAGCACACTTCTATCCATCCATCCATTTTCTGTTCACCCTTGTCCCTTAATGGGGTCATGAGGTGCTGGTGCCTATCCCCAGCAAGCGTTCCGGGTGAGAGGCGGGGTACACCCTGGACAGGTCACCAGTCTGTCACAGGGCAACATAGAGACAAACAGGACAAACAACCATGCACACACACACTCACACCTAGGGACAATTTGGAGAGGCCAATTAACCTGACAGTCATGTTTTTGGACT
>CAEGAE010069349.1:0-33870 GCA_903067095.1 Girardinus metallicus | reverse complement strand
AAAAAAAAAAAAAAAAAAAAAAAAAAAAAAAAAAAAAAAAAAAAAAAAAAAAAAAAAAAAAAAAAAAAAAAAAGACAAAATAAGAGGAAATGAGAAGTAAAACATGATCTTAGTGCAGCTTGTTGAGATGACGGGACCAGAACATTGAACTCAGAAAACACTGAGCATGTTTGCTTTCACTGTGATTCCAAATGATTATATGAACATGTCGTATGGATGTGGGATCCATCAGCAACTACATCGAATGATGTATAAAACAGGGTCGATTCAAACAACCAATATTTATTTCAAACTTGTTGCCATTTATTTCTGGGTTGTAGGAAGGAGGTTGCTGATTTAACAGTGATGCAGCACAGGATTGTGGGAGTTTAACTGAAGCGGAGAAGGTGTGGTGGAGAAAGCACAATGCTTTTCCCTTCTCCCCCCCAAAGCGTTGAAAGGGTCGGAAAATGCATACAATATTAGTAAATATTAGTTATTGGCCATAACAGCAATATTTATATCAGGTATTGACCAAAATTGTCATATGGGTGCATCTCTAACATTTAATGAAGAAGTGCAACATTTACACACAGGTTGTTCATTCCTCACTCAGACAGGAGCATTTATCTCTGAATCATGACAGGCCAGGAATCCATGAAGAACTCAGAATTCTCAACTGGTGAACCAATTGTTCACCAGTTGAGAATTCTGGTGAACCAAGATTCAGGTTGACTGGTTATTTCTTGAATGAGGAACCCTATGCACTGGGCCTAACTGTCACCTAACTCCATCTACCAGCAGCTTTGCTGGTAACAATTAAAGAGCAGAATCCAAACAGATCCCTGTCTGAAGCATGACAGAGGAAGGTGCTCTGTGTTCACTTACCTTATCTGGAACAGAATCCATGACGAGGTCACCGTACATGTTCATAATCTACAGAAAGCACATCATGTAATCCATGAGATGAATCCATAAAAAAAAAAATAAAAAAATCAGACGGAGAAACATAAACATTCATATCAAAGATGAAAAGACACTCCGTAGATACAAACATTAGTGCTGGTGAAATATTTTAGAAGTGAATTTGGCAGCCTCGTTGTTTTCACTCAACACATGAGTGCTTCCTTCCTACATGCCACTGTTGTGTCTGAACGAAACGAAGCAGCCTGTGGTTTCACAGCCAACACCTTTAACCACGACTGCTGCTGTGTGGTGTAATGTGCTGTAGTGCTGTACCTGGTCATTGAGCCAGTTCTGACCATACAAAGTGCCCAAGTCATCCATGGTCAAAACGTGGCGCTTATAGTTGACTCTGAATGTTTTAGCCACGGCCGATCCGGATGAACGCTGGAAGGACTGAATGAGATGCTGGACTGTCGCTTTCCTTTTAAAAAAAAAAAAAAAACACATGATATGGAAACCAGTGTCATTTAATAACAAAAATAAAGCAGCAGGCTCACAAAGATACATTTAAAAAGTGTATGCTGTTTTTAGCTTAGTATTCAACTTCAGTCAGTTTATCAGATGAGCTCCCACTTTGCACAGCCATTTACAGCTTTTGTGTCCATGTTAGATGGGATGTTCATCACACAGTGATAACAGCCACACACAGGAGGTGAGCAGCATCTCTGACCTGTGTGGCTGTGAGAAGCTCTCATGGAAAACGTCCTGAAGCTTTCCCACGACGTCATCGACATGGATGGGAATCAAACTGCCATACTGCTGCAGTGACTCTTCAAGAACGCCTAGCGGAGAAGAAGCAACAATCACTCAGCTAGCATTGACTGCTTTCCGTTTTACTCCATCCAGGCAGCTCATTCAGTCAAAAGCCCAGGACTGACTGTTGATGTATTTTCAGCAACAACAATCACAGAAAACAGGTTCAACGTCTGTTCGTTTGTTCAAAGATCATCCTCTTAGCAGCTGAACTCACGTTAAGTTTAAAGGTGACATTTTTTGCACAAAACCATTCTTAGATGACGAGATTTTAGTCTTCTCAGTTCTGCCTATTTGGAGCTTTTCTCAGAATGAGCTGTTCTTGTCACTTTAAATCCAAATGAGCTGCTGCTGGCCACGCCCACAATTTCATACGTTTACACATTTGCAGCCATTCAAGCAGAATGGCTGCAAACAGATGCAGTTTTACAACCGTACATTTTTGGCCCTGAGTCAGATCCAAAACCAGAAGAAGTAAAATGTCCTGCACAACCAACAAGAACGAAGCAGCAGTTTGTAAATGGTAAGCCAACAACAAAACTCTTATCTTTTCCAGCAGCTGCTGTAAAACGAGCTGACAAGACATGCTGGAGGGCTGCTAGGTGATGACTGGGCTGACGTTGCTACATAATGACGCTGTGCCCGTCGATTCGGGAGGTTTTTGAAAGAGCTCGTTCGCCAGACACCAAAAAAACATGAACTTATTACTAAAAAAAAGTCTGGGTGTTTATTGTAAGCTCTTGGGTTGTTTTTAGGAGTCGAGACCAAAATCCAAGTATAAAAATATACAAAATCTGAAATTTGCACTACAGGTCCCGTTTAAATAGTTACAAAACATTTACATTGTGACATTTCAACAGGAGAATTCAGCTGCCCTCCATACCAGTTATATATTTTGTGTGTTCTTCACTTAGAGCCACTTCCATCGGTCTCAGTCCCACTTCCCGTCTCAGTTTCTCATCCTGCTTGTCTGAAGGGCCGTTTAGCTGCAGATCTGTCAGGCAAAAGGAAACACATGATTATTTCACTTCAAAATGGATTATGAAAACAAGCACACAGGTTGAACAAAATGTATTAAGTCAGCGCTTCTCAATTCCAGTCCTCAGGCCCCCCTGCTCTGCAAGTTTTAGACGTACCTCTACTCTAGAGCAGATGATTCAAATGATTACATGACCATCCGGTGCTGCAGAAGCCTGTTAATCACCCACATATTCAATCCAGGTGTGTGGCAGAAGGGAAACACCTAAAACAGGGGCGTCAAACTCCAGTCCTCAAGGGCCACCGACCCTCAGTTTTTAGATGTGCCCCAGGTACAAAACTCTGGAATGAAATGGCTTAATTACCTCCTCACCTCCTCCTTGAGTAGATCAGTCCTCCAGAGTCCTGCTAATGACCTAATTATTCTATTCAGGTGTGGTGCAGCAGAGGCTCATCTAAAAGCTGCAGGGCAGTGGCCCTGCAGGACTGGAGTTTGACACCTGTGACCTAAAACATGCAGGGCAGGGGGGCGCGAGGACCGGAATTGAGAAAGTATTAGGGATACATGACATATCGGTACTAATATCAGTATCGGCCGTTATTAGTTATTTTTTAAACATAGTATCAGTCTAGTAAATAAAACTGAACCAATATTAACAATCGGCATTTCCATCTTATTGCCGTTTGTTTTTACAGGGCGGGGGGGGGAGTTGGCTATGTGACACTTTTTTGGTCATGCGACAGTGTGTAATATTGGTAATTATTGGTTATTGGCCGTAACAGCAATATTAATATTGGCCCAAATTTTCATATCAGTGCATCCCTGTATAGAAAGTAGTGCACAAAGGAGCCTTATAGGAGCTGCTTCCTCCCAGCAGCTCGTAGAAGCGTCAGAGCTCTGAACACTGTGGATAATCAGTTGTACTGTTTCTTACTCATTTTTTGTAACATTTCTGCTGTTATTGCATGTGTCTTCCTGCATTGCTGTGCTGTGTTTCAAACAGTCTGATGTCTTTTTGGATGTTCGCTACACATCCACACTATGTACATTTAAAAATGTAATCCTACTCGGCTTGGATAGCGAGTAATCATATTCCTATTCTAAAAACTGCCCAGTATGTTTGTTAAAATCTTGCACAGTACGTTATTATGACTATTATTGTTGATCTAATTTTTCATCTGTTTTTAATACCTGGAACTTTGCACACTTTTGTTTCAACCTACATGCCTGATGCTGCTGCTGCATCTGAATTTCTCCTTCCTGCTTCGTAGAGAAAAGCTGATCCTACAGCTGCCTGTCCCTTTATTGAACCGAGTCGTTCAACCTCGTCCCACAGAGAGAGGGAACGGACCGTATTAGATTTGAAGCTGTCCTTTGTGTGTGTGTGCGCACTGATTTCTGTGTTTAGCCTGTGAATGTGTAAGCAGTTTTACTAGTGACAGAAACAGGAGGTAAATTCTTGCTTTCAACAAGTGTACCTGTTAACTGCTCCTCTTGGCTGTCATCCCTTCCATCTGTGTGATAAGGTCTTTTTGTCCTCTTTTGCCTGCTGTACAAACTGTACTTTTGCCCTCTTCGGCCCCACTGGGACCCCCCCGTGGTGATCCAGCGGGCCCTCTGCCGCCAGCTCTTCCAGTGCTGGGCCAGCTGGAACCCTAGGACTTTGTGGGAGCGTATACGCCACAAGCGTCTGAGCCTCTTCTGGGTCCGGTAGCTGTTGGCCCGGGATCCAAAAAAGCCATGGACTTCAGTCTGGGAGACAATGTTCTCTACACATGGCTCACCGAGTTGTTCTGCCCCATGTTGTGGTCCATGAGCCTGGGGCTGTTGTAGTCGGCTGTATGGGGTGGACTGACAGGGAAAGTCTGGGACTTCCCACTCCTCCTTTTCCTGCTCCTCACTCTCTTCCGCCTCATCCCCATCTTCCTCCTCTCCGTTGTTCTCCCAGCCTTTGCCCTCCAGCTCCTCTACGTCATCTTCATACAGATTGTTGACTTCTTCCTCATCACCAACAGCTTCAATCTCATCTGGCCCATCCTCTTCCTCGTCTTCTACATACTCTCCTGTCCACAGTTTGTCTTTCTGGCCCAGTCTGAGGTGCATGGGGCTGGATACACTGTGGCCTGACACGGGGACAATGAGGTGGTCTCCAGGAATCCCCCCTAAACAAAACACAAGAAAAATAAAATGTGAAAACATTCAACTTTCCATGGAGAAACAAAAAAAAAATTGTTTCTCCATGGAAACAATTTTTTTTTTATTTCACATTAACAAAAACAGATCAACCAGCATTTTCCACTCTGGTGTTAATGGTCACAGACCAGTCACTGCTGCTGCAGCTGGCAATTGGTCTTAACGATGTGCTGCTTTATCTGGAAATCTTTCAAAACTAATTGGACTCGGTGAATCACACCATATTTTTAGACAAACTCAGGATTACCGGCTTTGGTCCAGAGGATCTGACCCGATAAAAACTATTTAACACAGAGAATCCTGTGTGTCCAGGCAGAGGGCTAAAAATCGGACTTTCTAGAAACGGAGAAAGTTTTGTCGCCGAGTTTCCATTTGGAAGTAAAGGTCTACATAAATACATTTGAGCAAAACTGCCTCTGTGTACAGGTGACACAATCCACACACCTGCTCCTTCTGCAGCACAGGTGAGAACAGAACTTTGAAATGTCTAAGTTGGATTTTGAACACCCAGTAAACAAAGGTTATGATTTTATCAAAGACTGGCTTGAAAAACTTTGACCATTTTTACACTTGATGACATAATGATTTAAAGGGCGTCCTTCTGTAAGTACATGGTGACACGGATTGATGGAAAACTTGTTCAACTCAACATGAAAACTGTTTGCTATTTTAAAAGTTTTGTCTTTAGTGAAAAGAAACCCACTGACTGCAGTGATGCACTGTACATGCTGGAAGCCTTATACTTCTGCATGCTTTATTTCACAGGCAAAATGAATCTCTGACTCCATGTATTTTCTATGACTGAGTTGGCTGGACATCATTAAGCATCAGTAGACAACAACACTGGTAAGGTTTAATTAAACTATCAGGATACCTCAGTAAGATACTTTAACCTCGTCTTTGACTAATTCTAGCAAAACAGCATTTTCCTTCTGTGCACCACAGACATGGAATGATCTACAGTTCTTAAATATCAACTTTGTTGTCTGTCTTTCTACCAAACCTACATCTATTTCAGCAAAAAAAAACTTAATATCGCAATAACTTACTTTTGAAAATGTCTGTTTATTAAGAGCAAAGTTAAACTGAAGTCAAATTTCTTGACTGTGAGCTCAAACTGGGCCAATAAAGCCGATTCTGATTAAAAAAAACAAAACACACAATAATAATTTTTAAAATATAATTCAAGCTGCTCCCCTGTGTTGTTGTAAAATAAGTTGTGTATTATTTCTGCGTTTTACACAGTGCTGCATTGTGAGGGTGCCATCTTGGCCAGGGAGATTCGATTCCTGCTCTCACTGGGACTTCTGGGTTAAATAAAGGTAGAATAACACAACTGTGAAACATGCACAATAACAGAAAACGTGAAAACAATATGGCACAATTTGGGAGGATGTATAGTGCTTCTGGTAGTGACATCTAAAGTGCCCACCTCCTGCAGTGCTGTCCTGCCCCACAGCAGTCAGCCCCAGGTCCCCCTGCCAGCGGTTCTGGGCCAGGCTACCGCCATTGTCTCGCATTGTCCACGGACAGCCCACGACCTGCGCCAGCTCGTCACCTGCAAGCAGCAAACACACGCTGCATTAGCAGTGGGAGCAGAAATGACCGTTAGTGTAAGCATGTGCAATCTGTCTGTTCAAATTTATGAAGCTGCTGTGGTTAAAAAAAAAATTCTCTGACATCTAAATAGGAAAAAATGATGTAAAGATAGATAGATTATTTATCATAATTCCCCACAGAATTTCAGCAATAGGAAACTTGTTGCTAAGATTCTGGTCTGACCAAACCAGGACAAATAAGTGAAATAGTTCATGCTTAATTAACCATGGAAATGTCTGATGTTTAACATTTAGCTGCAATTATAACTGTAAAAGCATTTTGAATGCATTTTTGTCTCAAGACAGAACTTGTTTTTTTCTCTCACCGTCTTCAGTAGTGAACATTTCATATCCTACAGTAAGCCTTTTAGAAATATGTAGTAAACCCTACATATTTCATGATGAACTCCGCAAAAACTAGTGATTATGGGTCATAGTTGTACTGTAAAATAAGAAACAAACTGCTCCAAAACGCTGGTGGCTCTCAATTTTTTCATTTACATTCATGACCAAATAATGACTGTTTTTTTCATTGCTCTCTAAGAAGGAATCGCTGATCTTCGCTAGGTTATCTAATATTGCTTAACTATATCCAAAAAGGTTGGGTTGCATAACTTTATTATTTGCAGCTGCACGCCACCGTGCACATAAATGCAGGTTTGAATCTTGGTTGATTCTTCATGGTGATGAAGAGCCAGCAGTGACGAGCAGAATGTGTAAACACCAATTACCATGTGGACCTCTTCCAGACGCGGAACGTTACCTGCGCAGCGGCTCCTACAGATTTTGTTCGCTGGATAAAGTGAGCACTAAAACTCAGATTTAAAACATTTAGAGAGCCCTTTATCGGTGAAACGGCGGCGAGTTTAAACGGCTAAGCACCAAGAACTCATTCAACAGTCCACCTCAATGCTATGCTGAGCGCGCACAGAGCTAGCAACGATAGCTTCAAAACGTAAGATAAAATCTCACAACTCTGTCTGAAAAAGCTGTTTTATCCGGAAACACAATACGCCAACGTTATTTACATCACAAGGAGAGTACAACATGAGCGTAATTCAATGCCAATAGTCCCTTGATAATTTATTATATGCCCGTGCAAACGTATTAGCTGTTAGCAACGTTATCTTAAGCTAGCCAAGCACTTAGCATGCTCCAAGAATTGTATGAAACAGCCAGCGGTGCATGCCTCAACCAGCTGGATACAGCGATAATGTTCTTACCCCTCAGTCGCAAACTTTCTGACTGAATACTGGACGTACTTCCTTTTAATATTTTAAAGCACAAACACAAACTTTAGCTGCTCTTTAGCCTCATTCAATTAAAACAGTGTAGCCCAGCCACAATTCGGCTCCTTCTTCTTCGTGTCGTTCCTTTTTTTCCGTAAAGAGTTGCAATTCCCATGATTGTACATTGGCGCCACCTAGTTATAGATAGCGAGCCAGAAGACATTACTCTCCATTGATTCTGTATTGATTGTCTGGGTATTCTGAAGAAGTCTCTCTCAGAAGGTTCACCCTGAATTTTTTTCTTCACTTTCTATAACAGGAAGATGAAGGATTTTAGTGTAGCAGTTCCATCTCACATTTAACTGTGTATCTGTTCTATATCTCTTTACATCCTCTTATGAACTAAGTAGAGCGGCTTTTATGCTGCCTCCGAATCGGTTGAACGATATGCAAGTAAGAGTATCTATACTCTTACTTGAGTAAGATTTTTGTATTCTCTACCCACTGAATAAAAAACAAATATGTTTTAACCAAGTGCAGTACACTTCAGATTTATTCAATCCCAATGAATAAATCTGAAGTGCGCTAGAAAAATTATTATACTCAAAGTAGGCCCTTTTTGTAAACTATAATACTTTTTCAATTTATTCATATCAAGTATTTCAAAGTAGAAAGCTGACCAAGCTGTGCTAAAACACATCATCAGAATGCCATCATGGACATTACTACCACTGTAAGTATAACAATGTCTGATATATAGGATAGTAACTAGCTACATTTACTCAATTACATTTACTTGAGTAACTTTTATGAAAAAAATGTACTTGTGCAGTACAATGTAGTATTTTTACTGTACTGTATTTTTACTTTGACTTGAGTAATTTTATTGTGAAGTATCTATACTCTTACTTGAGTAAGATTTTTGTATTCTCTACCCACTGAATAAAAAACAAATATGTTTTAACCAAAAATTCACCAGACAAAGACACAAATCTGCAGTTTTTGTTAAAGTTTCATAAGTTTTATACTGAAAGGAACTGATTTGGAAACATTTTATCTTATTTTGTTATTTCTTGTTACTTATATGAATTATTGTCATTTTGGTCCTTAAAATGCAAAAATGTCCACTAAACTCTATAGTTTGATCCATCTGATAATGTATATTAAATCAGGACTTGTTATGGGAACATTCGTGGCACACACATTATTGAAAAATCAAAGAAAATAATCACCTAATTTACAATAATATTTATGTGGGGAATTTATAGAGGTAGACATTTTTAATCTGACAGCTTTCATAGATGCAATTTTAACTATTTGTTTTTATGAACATGATATAAAACAACAAAGAAACTTTTTTCCCCCCTCACCATTAAATCATACTGAATTTTTTTCTGTTTTAGGTCAGTTAACAACATTATTGTTAACTGACAATAATGTTGTCAGTTAACAACTTCCCAGTTAACTGGGAAGTAGCATTTCTACTTCCCAGAAACAAACATCCAAATAAGAAATAGTTTTTGAGAATTCTCTATTAATTTCTTCATATTCACAACCAAGACTCTTTTGATTGGAGAGAATCATGAATGATCCAAAGTCATGATTGTTGATTTTATTGTTGTTTTTGTTATTCAAAATTATATTAGTTTATACTTAGACTGGTTGGATATAAACCAGAATGTAGATCGACAGAACAACAATGTGTGGATGTGTGTGTGCTCTTACAGTTAGATCCCTGGTGGTGGCAGCAGAGACCATTCAGATGTTCCTTTCTATAATACAGAGAGTTATATATTGTAAATGTCTGTTATATACCTTGACGGGATGACAGTAGTTTGGTTGTTCAGTCCTGGGCTTTGTGGAGGTTGAGGAGACTCATGACCTTGTTTTCCTTGGCATTTTGAAGGGAGAGCTGCTGGGATGTTTAAAGTGAGAACTGTGTCCATATCCTCAACACAGCGTCGGGTCCCAGGGCCGCCCTTTGTCTCTGTTCTTCTTTGTGGTGTTCAAGGACAAGGTTTGAGTATGTAGTGGTGGGCAGCAGCCTATCTGCTTTGAGGGATCAGCTTCCCAACTTTGCTTTTTGAGAAGATGTGGTTCTGTTGGTGTTTTCAGTGCATGCCCTTTGAAGTGCTCTGGAGCAGTTTGCAACTGAGTGCAAAGGAGAGTCTGTTCCTCTATGGCCATGAGATGTGGAGTGAGAGAATGTGCTGCAGGAGGCTGGCCTGGCCTCGAGATACCTTCAAGGTCAGATGAGGAATGTCTTCTTGCAGGTGGAGTTCGGAGTAGAGCTTCTCTGTTCCAAGAAGTCAGTTGGCTACAAAGTCTTTACATTTACAATTATTGCTGCCAGCAACACTGTTCTTTCTTTATTTGGTTCATAGAAAGTACTCCTAGCCCAGTGCCTCTGTTTGTCAGTGTTTCTTTCCTGACTTGTAAGTTGGTAGGTAAATACCGTAGCTGCTCTTCATGAACCAGGTTCTGCTGGTGAATGGGAGTTGTTCCTCTCCACTGTCACACTGTCCTTGCTCAGAATGAAAAAGTGCATCAAAGTCTGCTTAGCCAGCCTCTTTACTGGCATTCTATCAGACTTTGCTGTACTTAACAGTTTGAATTTGGATTTGAAGCTGAACCCTGCTGTGTTGTATGAACTGAATTATATTAATCATTAGATTAACATAGGTTAATATTTAATCATATATGAACTTTTGATGATTAAGCATAACTCAAAAATAACCACTCCATTGTACAAAAACCAAAATAAGTGACTTTAACTTCCAGTTTGAACATGGTCTGTCTCACCATGTGCAAAATGGCACATGTGAAACATGTGAATTAGACTTTTTATAAGGAAAAATCAAATTCACAGGACACATGGTGAAATACACCATGTGCTATTTTGCAAGCAGCATTTGTCCCAGATATGAGCAACAGCAATTTTAACGAGTTTGTTTTTTTTTTTTTTGCTTTTTACCAAGTAGCAAAATAAAGTATAAATATAATGCTTTGTTTTCTTTTAGAAGTATGACTGATTTATAGGGAGCTGTGAAATTGCATAGCAAAAATAAACAAGTAGATAAATAGGAGTGACATAATATATATTTTAAAATGTGTCACCATATTTAGAGCACCCTCATCAGCCAAGCCAGCACCGATCAATACAAAATGCCCGCTAATATAATAACCTATAAAAGCAGGTTATATAATATATGAAAGCTGTTGCCATACTTTGAAGAAACACCGAAAAGCAGAACTTTACATGCTTACTCTTCTAACTTCCTGTAGCAGCTCACTGAACTGCAGACTTAATGCTAGCTTTTACAGGAACAATAACCTGACAGAAGCTGTGTAATATTAATATCTGTCTTTCTCTAAAACATTTTTACTACAAACAATACTCTATAACCATTTCTGCTCATAGTAGCATGTTAAGTTATTTGCTGCTGTTTTATGTTTATGTTGATTTCCAAAGAATTAAGCTGCTGTTTCCCTCAGCCAACACAAGGGGAGCGCTGCTACATGTAGCCATCCATAACCTTGTCAAAGAGGATTTTCAAAAGGAAAAGTTTAATTGACAAGACAAACTACCATGTGTATGGTGACTTTGAGATCTGAACTCACTAACTACTGTAATGTCCAAATGAAGTCTAGCTCTTAAATGAATGTTTGAATATGAATTTGGTGAGATGGTTTGGAGTGCCCCAGACACATTAACCCTTCTTTTTCTCCAGGGGCCCCAATATAACTACCTCAAAACATGTTAACTCTCCCTGCTTTTTAATCTCGCACTTAGACTAGGTGGCCCTTCTTCACTTTTTTGTGGTGAAGGTACCCTCTGCCCATCCCCCAGCGGTCCAACACACATATACCGTCTTGTTACCCACTCCACCCCCTGTTGGGTGCTGGATCGTAGAGTGGGGTGGGTGGATTATGTGAGTGTGAGACTCGCAAAAGGCCTGCCATGGTCTTTCTCTGTGTGACGGATGGCTAGGAGGTTGAACAGGCCTGTTTTGCATGAAAAGAGAAGGCAGCAGGGGGAAGAATAGAGGTTTATTGAATGAGGCCTGTCACCCAAAACCACCCTTGTGCTCCAAACCCTTACACCAACCCTTCATCCATTCCTTCATCATTTCAGCCCTCCTCCTCCCTTGTTCTCCCTCCACATTGCCTACCCATTCTCCTTTATTTGGGGGTTTCGTTGGACCATATTCACTGGCCCTTTCTCACCCTTGAATCTACTCCCCACCCCCATTTTGCTGCCATCCTTACGTCTCCTTATTTTATCCTACTTAATTTCTGTTCATTCAGATTTCCCCTTCTTTCCATCAAGCTGTTTTCACCTTTCGCAAGGTTCCAAAGCATTTGAATCCTCTCATTATCTTGCGGGTATGCTGAATAGGGATCCATTATGATAATCCGATAGTCAGAGTTCTTTAACACTAAAAGAAGGCAAGTGACTCGATGCTGTCATGAAGAGAAAATCTACACTTTGAGTCAACGGGAGATATTATGGCATCATTAAAAAGTTGAAGATCTCTACCTAACTTTTAGCCACAAGTGAGCAGGAAACTGTTGAAATAGACTGACAGAGAGTCGATATAAATCCTAATATTTGTTACTACTATAAACATTTATGCCTAAAATGTAAAAAAAAAAATAGTATCTCAGACAATAGCAGCAGCATGCATTCTTAGCTCAATGGTGTTTATTGATTTCATCTTAAATTGCAGGCGGCTGCCATTTAACTAGTTCATCTTCAGGACCTTCAGGGACTGGTTGGTATTTCCATCACAGGTACACCATTATCAAAGGCTAAACGTTTTAAAAGCATTGTTATGATTTCATCTTCCATTTATGACACCGAGTCAAAGCAAAACCCTCTTCTAAAGTAGACAGAGTCTCCAGATCCTTAAGAAGTGGGCCGTCTCTTATTGTGCTCATTTGGTTTTCAGTCACTGTCCCTACGAAGGTTCAAGGATCAGAATCCCACAAAGTGCAAATAACAAAATGCTTTGCTTTAATCATCTCGAAAGGTGCTCCAGAGGAGGCCTGTCACAATAACAAATTGTTCCAGAAGTTATCGCGATGAACGATAATGTTGTTTTGAGACCATTTTTTAATAATATAATGGCAATGGCAAAATAATAATGCAAAAGCACATTGTAAAAGAACAGTAAACTTGAAATTGTAATGAATATTTAACACTGGAACTGGAAGACATTTTAAATGTCCAAAATAAATGAACAAAACAACAAATAAAATGAATTTTGAAGTCTTTCTAAACAAAATTGTCCTTCAAAGTTGAGACCAAAGCACAAAACTAAAGACTTTTGTCACCCAGTTTTTGGTAGAAAGAGATAAAAAAGAGATAAGCAATGAATCATTTGTTTAAATTTATTATTCAATTAAGTAATTTACTGGTTATTGTGACAGGCCTACTTAAGAACAAAGAAAAAATTTGTGCAGCATGTGCTTAATTCATTATTTTCCAAAGAGATTTGAGTGGAGGTATTCTTAGACTTAAATCTTTGGGTATTCATGTGTAAATTCATTTTTGTCTCATGCAGTATCTTGCAAATCATTTTATATTTTAGGTTCAGAGGTGGGCAGAGAAGTCAAACATTGTACTCAAGTAAGAGCAGCATTTCAACTTATTTCACTCAAGAAAAAGGAAAAAAACTCTAATGACTGGAAGAAAACAATGTCAAGCAAGGTTACAACTGATTTGGATTTAGTTCTGATTTTGCACACGTTATGCCTAACAGTTAATATACACATATTCAGAAATGTAATACAGTCCTTGTTACCTATGTGTACTCTACACATTTAAATGAATGTCTCGGTTGTGAAATAGGCCACAACCGATACTGCTCTAGCAGTTAGAGCAGTGATTCTTACAATTCAGATTCCAATCCAGTTCTGGACTGAAAGTCCAGTAAATGTAGACCTACTGTAGCTTCATCTTTAGCACACTCTAAGCTAAGTCTCAGACAAAGTGCAATAAACTATTGTAACCAAAATAATTAGAAATAACAACAATGTGCTTAATTTATAAAGCTTTATTTATTTATTTAATCTGTGATTGCACACAAATAAATGGAGCAAAAAACAGTGGATATGTTAGTGAGTCATAATAATAAGTCCTAGTCAATGAAAACAGTTCATTGACTAGGACAGTTCGGTCAGGAGCTATTGTTAGCCTAGCAGCTCAGCAAATATTTCACTCAGAAAAGCTATAACAAGACAAGTTGATTTGTATAGAACATTTCAGCAACAAGGCAGTTCAAAGGGCTGAACATGAAAAAAAAATACACAAAACATCAGATAAGGAAAGAAATAAGAAGTTAGAATGCTGTCTAAAATTTTTAGTTATTAAATGGAGGAGGTTCTAAGCAAATAGGTTTTAAGCCTGGATTTAAAGGACCTCTGTGTTCAAGTTGTTCTGTTTGGTTTAGAGACAGTGGCAATGACAAACAGACGGGAGGCAGAGCTGGAGGTAACAGAGATGAAGATGCTGAGGTTCTCTTTGGGGGCAACCTGATGGATGAGATCAGGAATGAATACATCAGAGGAACAGCTCAGGTCAGGTGTGTTGGACCTGACCTGAGCTGGTCCAACAGAGGTCAGGTCCTTCCATCCTCTCTGACCAAAGAGGATGGAAGGAAAGAGGAAGGTAGTTGGTAAGAGAGAAGAAGATTATCTTACATACTTATCTCTAGTGGTGTCCCCACTAGTTTCTATCTTCAACTGGCGAGAGATGGGTACAGAGTACGACCCTGGGCTGGGGTTCGAACCCAGGACCCTCTTGCTGCAAGGCAGCAGTGCTACCAGCTGCATCACTGTATAGAAGCATGTAGATATTAAATAAGAGGACCCCCAGGATGAAACCATTGGGAACCCTGCATGTGACTTCTGATCACTAGAACAAAAAGTTACCGGTCCCTGTTCTTTAAGGAAAACTCAAACTAATGAAGTACCCTACCAGAGAGTCTGTCCCAGCTCTGCATTCACTTCAATAACATACCATGATCAACAGGGTTGAATGCTTTGCTGAGGTCCAACAGAACCAGCACTGTGGTTCTTCCACAGTCAGTATTTATGTGGATGTCAGTGAACATCTTGACGAGGGCGGTCTCCACACGGTGATGAGCATGTAAACATCAAAGTGGTTGGTCATTGTTCAGAAGCTGTTTAACTGTTCAAACCCTGCTTTCTCAATAACCTTGCTGATGAATAGAAGTTTGGAGATTGTTACGTAATTTTGGGGTAGTGACTTGTGGTTGATAACTGTTGTTTTCAAAGCCTGGGGGAAAACCCCTGATTAGAGGGACGAGTTAAAGATCCTCAGTAGAACAAGATGTGTGTTTACAAAAGACTTTCTATGGCTGTCTGTGCCAACTGTTTGAAAAAACAGTTGGCACGGTACTTCTATGAGTATTTACATGGAAAATGGAAAGGTACATCTGGCTGATCGAGTTTGTTTTGCGGGTGTGACATGGTAATTCACCTGGAGCTCCCAGTCTAACCTGCTGGGAAACAAAACTTAAAGTCACCAGGTTCACGGCTGCATTTCAATATTTCTCTGACTCTTCAGTCATCTTCACCACACCTGCCCAACATGTGCCACTTGATGGGACACGAGTTGAAACCAAACGGTCAGAGTCATCAGACCAAGGGGGGATGTCACCGACCACTGGCAACCTCACCGGGCCCAGTGGGAACTCTCTGCTGAAAACGGTCTGCTGGGCCATTTGGAGGTCAAGTGAAGTCACTAGAAGTACCTTTTACTGTTTCAACATTTATACATTACCAATTGTAAGTATTGGTTTCAGCAGCTCAGCTCTATGTGTGAATAAAACACATTTGGGAAAGTTTGTTATGCCTACTTGAATGTGTACATTTTTTAGATATTTTACTTGTTTTTTATTTTGTGCTCTAAAATACCTGGGTTTGTCAATAAATTAAGTTATACATTTGTTTCTGTCTGATTACATAATTTTCACAAATGAAATCAGATGTTATGATCACCTTTTTACTGTGTTTTTGTTTGTTATGATGTAAAGCACTTTGAAAGGCCTTGCTGCTGAAATGTGCTATACAAATAAAATTTGATTTGATTACTAAACACCTTTTATTCTTGAACAATTTTTGCATATTTACCTCCATTTCAGTGTAAATCTAATGAAGTGAATTAATTTTACTCTTCCTTAGGTACAATTTTTTGGCTACTCCGGTAGTCCTTCAGAAATATACAATTAATCTTCACTTCTTTTAGGTGAAGTGCTATTAAGACATTAGAGTTGTTTTCTGGAAGACAGCAAATAACTGTGATGAAGCCAGTGATGTGGAGTGAGGTCAAAGGTCATAATTTGAGACTTGAGGACATTGCTGTTTGCTTACATTTATATGTAAGCAATAAATGTAATTTAATTATGTGTTTAAAATTAATGCCATCAATACAAAATCTTTGTATTCCCAAACATTCAACATCCCACACTATTTCTCAGAAATGATGTATTAGGAAAAGAGCTAGAAAGCACAAATAGAGGCATGGAGGAAGGACAGCCAGTAGAATTATAGTCTGCAGAACTTCAGGCAACTCCTGTCCTCCAGGAAGGAGGACAGGAATGTTGGGCAACCTTTAGATGCCTCTCCACTTCAGCTCACCTGGCTCCAATACTAACTCATTAGCTGGACTGCAGACTAGAGAGGCAATTTCACCGTTTAGTTCAAGCATGTAGGACAAGGAACACGTCTGAAAGTTGCAGGACTCTGGCCCTTGAGGAATGCAGTCTGAGACCACTGATCTATATTTATACTTCTAATCTCAGTTATAGTAAAATACATTCCGTTCCAGTCAACATTTCACTATGTGGTGAAAAATCTGGAATTTTTAAAGATCTAAATAAAACAATTTTGCATTCTTTTTGTCTCTGCAACGTTTTTTCCTCAGTTGTTTTCAACTTTTGTTGGACTTAAATGTCCGTTTCTCAGTTTTCTTTAGTATTGTAGGATGTAAAAAAACCCTTCAAACTAATCCTGTAGCTTGCTAATTATTTAGTCTGAAACTGCGACATTTATAAATGAATTAATAACATGGTAAATAAATGATTTTGAAAAATGAACCCCCATTTTTTTTTCTTATGAAAGACTAAATTGCTGTTATTTTTAAACGGTGCATAGGCATCCCATAATATACAGCTAATGTCAAACATCTACCTTTCTTAAGGAGAAAATGCAATAAAAAGGATAAGCTCATTAGTTGTTGATGTTATCAGAAAGCAGATTTGAACATATGAACCAAACTGTAGCCCTGCTAGAGCCTTTGTATTTAATGGGTTTGAAGTAGATGATGGTTAAAGTGGAACAAGTATAACTTCTAAAGTGGTTTGTTTTAAAGTAATGAAGTAGAGTAAAGAAAAAAAAAATTAAAAATCTTGTTTTGAGAATGAACGATGTGGAAAAACATCTTCTTAAATATGGGGTCTGTGCCCCCTCCCCAGGACACCAGGACGGGACGCCCCCTTTCCCCAACTCACTCATCAACAAGTGTCTCTGCAGCGTCGGAAGCTATTCACATTCAAATGGCCCTCTGGAGCTTTTCGCTTTCCCATTGGTTCCTGCTGATGTGCAGCAGCACAGAGTTGGTCTGTTTGAGCCGGTGAGTCGCTTCAGTGTGCGACGCTGGGGCCGTTTGACAGCTGCTGGACGTGGAGTTTCACACTGCTTCAGTTTAGACAAAAACCCAAGTAGAGAAGTAATGACATCCTCAACAGCGTCACACGGAAAGTAGAAAAGGTGGATCTCGCTGAGCTCGTTTTGTTTCCCGGGTGTGACGTGGGTAATTAGCAACTTAATTTAAATCACCCGGTCTAACCTGCTGGGAAGCAAAAGTTCAAGTCACCGGCTGCTCGGCTGTCCTTCACTCGCTCCAAGTCATCTTTAACTCCTCTGGCCGACATGTACAGCTTGATGGAACACGAGCTGAAACCAAACGGCCAGCCTCAGACTCATCAGGCCGCTGGGATGTCACCGATCACCGGCAACCTCACCGGGACTATGGGGACCAATGGGAACTCTCTCCCGAAAACGGCGTGTCCACCTGGAGGCGACCCCATGGATAAAGTCAAGAGGCCCATGAACGCTTTTATGGTGTGGTCAAGAGGACAGAGGCGGAAGATGGCTCAGGAGAACCCCAAGATGCACAACTCCGAGATCAGTAAGCGACTGGGAGCCGAGTGGAAACTTCTGACCGATGCTGAGAAGCGGCCGTTCATCGACGAGGCCAAGCGACTCCGGGCCGTCCACATGAAGGAGTACCCCGACTACAAATACAAACCCCGCCGCAAAACCAAGCCGCTGCTGAAGAAGGACGCTCAGGTGGGCAAGTATCCGCTGTCAGCAGGGAACCTACTGACGGCAGCGGCCCAGAACCAGGGCGGCAGTCCCCGGATGGAGGGCTACGGCTGGGCTCCCACCGGGGGTTACACCGGCATGCAGAACGAGGCGCTCAGCTACACGCAGCAGCTGCACCGGTACGACCTGTCCGCCCTCCAGTACCCGCCCGCGATGACGGCGGCGCAGACGTATATGAGCGGAGCCAACTCCTACAGGTGGGTGCTGCTCTGTCCGCCTCTCTCCACAGCAGGCAGGAAAATCACCCACTCAACTCTGAACTAGTCCACAACTTCCAGCAACAAAATGAGTCTGCCGCTTTTCAAACTTTAATATATTAATATTCTCTGCGCAGGTCAATAAAACTCACTTTCAGATATATTTCACATAAATGATGCAGTTCATTTACATGGCGCCAATTCACAGTAAGTGCCGTCTGTAAGGACTCTAAAGTTCAGTCTCACGTACATTCCAGTGAGTCATTTTTATCAAACACTATATAATTATTTATTTTAAGCATTAAATAATTTTTTTTTATTGTCATACCATTTCACAATTGTTCAGGGTCCTAAATCATTTCAAATTAATTTAAAAAGTTTTTTTTTCTTAAGAAACCCAGCAGATTGTGAGGATGTGTTAATTACTTTGTAGTGTGTACTTATGTTAATTGATCACAAAAAACCTTTTCCCAGAAAATTTGTGTCAAAATGAACCTGTCAGATTATGCTGCCTGACCACCAGGTTACTGTCCAGCTTGACTTGCTGAAGGATTTTCAACTCGGTGTTGAACTTTGAACTTATTCTTTCACAGCCTTCTACTTAAGGGCTGTTAAACTGCTTTAGCATTACACTTCCACATGTCTGCACTTTAATTTTCAGTGCAGATGTGTTTTTAATGATTTGGACATTCAATCCACTTGCATTGTTTAAGCGCTTTGGCTTGAAAATGGTTTGAATTTGATGTAAGGCATTGGACCTTTTATTTAACAATTTTAATTGATGACCCAGTCGGGTTATGATTCAGTCCCTGAGAGTTTGGAACATGGAACAGAGTTCTGTCTGTTTCCTACTTGTTATGCTAGAGGCTGTGATTTTGGGCTGGGTCCTGCCTGGAATGTTGATCAAGCGGACTTGATGACGGGCAGGGCTGCTCTGTGTGTGGCCACCCACAGTTTCTTTGAAACCATTGTCCCAAGTGATCGGAGGGAGAGCTTTGTCTTCCATTTAAATTTCCTCAAACTACAGACTGTGTGCACTGAGAAACATGCGGATCTTAATCCAGCAGTGGTGCTCCGTTTCGGTGTGTTTTTTTTTTTTTTTTTTTTTATTTTTTTTAAGCAATTACTACCTTTATAAAAATTTGCTGTTCGATGTAATATTTGGTTTCTCTGTACTTTTAAATCACATTCTGACACTCAGCCCAAAGTACGCTACACTAGTTTATTGAAGAGCTCCAGTTCAGCCTGGGATGTTCTTGTTTCTCTCTAGAGTTGTGTAGAGATGCTGTGAAGTCTGTTTTGCCTACAGAAGATGGCTGTCAGAGTTTGGCTTTGATGAACGGGGAGATTTTTTTAAATTTAATTAATTAATTTTTTTTACAATAAGCATATTGGATCTTTTTCCATGGCTCAAATTTAGAGAGTGGTTTTATACATTGACACAAAAACTATGGAAATTCTTTAGTGGAATCAGCCAGTTGAGGAAAGGAAACGCGCACAACAAAGCTCTGGCCACAGCTGTTGGAAAGTTCTTGAGGTGTAGCATACTGTTGTGATCTATGATCATTTATTAGACGGTCTTTTCCATAAAAGAATACTCATAAGAAACATAATCCCATGTGTGAGGAAGTGCAACGCGTTTGATGGCTTACCTCTGAACTGAGTGGCTGTTGGCAGATTTTGTGTCCACTCTTCTGTCGTTGCTTGGAAATGCATCAATCATCTCCTCATTCTGGCTTCCTGTTTTTGCTGTCATCTTCTAAAGACTGCAGTAAGTCTTCTGTGACGTCACAAATGGGGAAACAGTCATGTGTGCATAATGCTGTTCACTCAAATCTTGTGCAGAACTGTTGAAGACTTGGCATAGGAATGGATGAAGATGTTTCTAACATCTTGTGGGTAAATCTTGTTTAGACAGACATGAGGAATGAAAGCTTGCTGTTTGTAGGGTGTGTTAAGCTACAGACGATCCCTGCCTTGCCTTAACACGCAGATGCAAGTCACGATTGATGCACTATTTTCCTGGCCTGCATATGGTGCGACTGCTCGTTCTGTAGTGGAATTTTATTTTCAGCTCCTGCACTGTTCTACATGGGAAAAGATGTCAATTAGTGGAAGTGAAGCCAGCTTGTTTCCACAGTAAAATGGAAGATATAGACTCATAAATCGGCGAATAAAGAATTTTAATTTGGTAAAATTGAAACTAGACTTTTTTTTTTTAAATTAGTGGTTCAGGTGTATTTAACAGATTCGTGTCAGCATTCTTACCCAAAGTTAAATTCTACAACATTCCACTTTCAGCCTTTATCATTCATCTTGAATTAATTTGTATTCGTCATAGTTCTGCATTTTGTGGTTTGCACAAAATGCTGCCAAACCACATTAACACTGTTCCCAGCCCACAGTGGTGCAGGTGTAAAGCTTCTCAAACTCGATGCTCTACTCCTGATCTCTGTACCAACTAAAATGAAGTGTGGGTTAAATTTGTTGTGTTTTCTCTCTCCTGCAGTCCCATGTCATACAGCAGCAGTCCTCAGCAGCTGAGCCCGGTGAACATGCCCATGGTGAAGGCAGAACCGGTGGCCCATTCACCCTCAACGGGAACGCCGAACCACCACCGAGGGGCTTTGCAGGGGGATCTCAGGGACATGATCAGCATGTACATTCCTGGACCAGGAGGGGATTCCTCCGATCCCGCGTCTGCACAGAGGGGCTACACCAGTGTCCAGCAGCACTACCTCACTGGAACGGTGCCACTTACGCACATTTAGAACAGAAGCGGGAATCCTGGGGTGGGATCGGGAATGAGAAAAAAGCAGCCGATGCACAGGGACTTGAACAAGAGAAAGAGGTGAGGAGTCCTACAGGACGGAGCTAGACCATTGTAGCTGGTGCATGTTTTAACCTAAGTCATTGGGCTTTGGGCTATTTGTTCCAGTTTGTTGACAGACGGGGACCAGCACACGCACTGTCCCTCACCTGCTGTAGCTGCATGCGGGTTCAGGGCTTACTGCTTTAGCTCCCTGGTACAGAGTGCAAGGCTAACCTTTCCCAGCCTCTGTGGTCTTCATGACTCATGTGGACAATCACTGGTTGACTGCACTTATTACAAAAAGTTTAACATATGCCCTGCAGCCCAGAATTTCTTGCCACAGAGTCATTCTTCAAAAAAAAAAAAAAAAAAGCACAAACGGAGATGAGCTTTGGAACCTCCTCCCCCACCACCACTCCCTCATTTGATGTCATTAACTGTTGCTGAGTCTATGATGATTCAGAGGCAGAAAAAATGCACAATTTTTAAAATCTTTTTGTTAACTTTGTGCACTGGATTTGGCTTTCCGCTTCTTTCTCCCTTTTTAGATTTTTCCCAGTTGAAATCCTGTGTGCTGACGCACCTGTTGGACAATCGGCACCGGATCTACAGGAAACCACGAGCATTCCGAGTTCCATCTGTGTTTTGCTCAAAATGTATCTGAAACATGGAGCAGCTCCTTGTTCACATCAAATCAATGGATTCCACTTTTGGATTTGAGATGTTTTATTATTTTCTGCATTTTAATCTTATTTGCTGTTAGTTGTGTTTTTTTTTTTTTTTTTTTTTTTTTTAGAATCATTCTCTGCATGTAAATATCCATTGTTCTTCCAGTGTGTTATCACTTTTCTCTGGGCTGAAGTTAAAACATTTCAGAGAAGTCATATTCCTGTTAGTATAGAATTAAAGGCTGGACAAACCTCTCTCCTTAAAAAAAAAAAAAAAAAAAGATTAATCAGTTACTATATATATATATATATATTTTTCTTTTCCATATTTTTTCTATGAAGACAAGGTTGTGTTTGGCAGAGCTGGAGTCTGATCAGCTTGCACACACAGGATGTTTAATGTGGTTAAAACACTTCTGGAAACCAAGCAGACACTGGGAACAAATACCAAAAGTGTTTGAAAATCACTTCTGTTACACTAATATCTGAATGTTTACATTACTACCCATGTATATTAAAAGGTAACTTTTATACTGAATACTTTGTAGAGTAAGTGTATGCAAATGCTGCATTGTAGAGTCACAGGAAACACTGTTGTAAATATTGTCCATATTTTTAGGCTCTAATGCAGAGTCTTGGTTGCTTTTTGATTAAAACTCTTTTATGGCACACTTGTCAGTTTTTTTTTTTTTTTTTTTTTTTTTTTTTTTTGCTTTTTTTTCCCCCCCAGAACTAGTAGTAGTAGTTCTCTTGCCTTATTGGGTTCTGAGCACATACCAACTCTAATGGTGTGAAAGATTTTTTTTTTTTTTTTTTTTTTTTTCCCCAAAAGGGCAGAAAATTTGTGTACTACCAGGAACTAAACAAAGTGTGAACTTGTGATGCATTTCAATGTTTTAAACGTCACACTGACTTCTCCATGGTTATTAAACTGATGGGGAAAAAGTCCACAGTAATACTCATGGGAGAGAACTTTGATTCTTCACAAGTTTAAAAACATCTCTGTCTGCGAGGCGTTAAAATGTGCTGATCAGAAAACCAGTGCAGTGTCCAGGTTGTCTGGTAATGGGAGTTTGGCATCCATGCAGTCCAGTGGCGGGTGAATCTAGAATGCTGTAAGTGGTGGTGAAACTGGTGCAGCTGTATTTTTACTTGTACTTAACATGACCCTTATTATTTCGACTGGCAGTAATATAAATGATGTCACAGCATTAAGAAGATGCAAATGTCACAATGGCCTGATGTTGGAACCAGTGGCTCCTAACACCCATGTAGTGTGCCACTGCATGCATCTCAAACTCTGGAACAATGATGCACATCTAGTGTTACCTTCAGTTGCAGTTCAGTTTCAAACATTTATCCCAAAAAAGAAGGAAATTCCATGCCGAGTTCTTATTGGCTCCTCTTTCAGAGATTCTTTATTGCTGATAAAAGGGTCGGATGGGTTTTGTGTAGCAGTCTGTGCTGCAGTGGCTCTGTTGAAGCCTCTGACTGAAAACCATCTGTAGACTTGCAGCGTTTCTGAAGCATTATTTTTGCACCAGAGCCGTCCCCACAGCAGAGCAAACTTTCAGCAGCTTGTTCAACTGTTTCAGTGCTTGGTTGCCTCAACAAATGTTGCCAGAGGAGATTCCATCCTCCATGGTAGACATCTAGAAGATGAACACTGGAGAACATTGACTTCCAGATGTAGAGTCTGCTCCGTCCCTGGTTGAAGACGGCAGCGTTGCAGTTCTAGTTCAGTCTCTCCAGATGAATCCAAGGTATTTCTACTTCCTCTTCATGGTAATAGCGTGTGACACTTCGAAAAGTCAATTAGCCTCTTCCGCTTGTAACGCTCTGGTTGTTAAGGTTACAAAACAAACCTAAAATGTTGACAAAAGAGCAGAAATCTTTCATGGAATCTAAACCAGATTAAACAAATTTTAAAGTGTGAAAAATATTTTCAAATATAGAAACAAATTTAACAGCAACAAGTTGCCACTCAGCATTTTTGTCCATACCAAACTGTCTGGATGTTTGGAACTCACCCCTGGTTTGTGTGAACCACGTTGTGGCCACACCACCAGTTTGGTTGCTTTATTTTGTCAGGACCAGTTTAGATATGGTCGCATAACCTTTAGCAGACTGATGGGAAGCTACAGTCATTGCTGATATGTCCCTCATGGCAAAATGTTGGCACAGCTGCAGAGTCTCTCAACTTCAGCTTTTATTGGACTGACTGCTCAAGCTCCCTCCATGGTGCTCCTTCCCATCCTACAAGCAGTCTGGGTGCAAAAAGTTTCCCCCACACACGCTGTTTGTGAATTTTTGTTATATTAAGTATTTTCAGATCCTCTTTAGTGAACTGGTGACGACCTGGTAGATTTTGACATCAGAGCTGAAAGCCATTTTAAAGTCCCGAGTGCTTTCAGGTCCATCTGAATATAATATAAAAAAAATCTGATCAGATGTTCACAGCGGATTCCAGATGATTCCTCCAGAAAATAAACTTGTGGAATATCAGAGGGTTGGAAGGAAACCACTGGGAACTGACATCAAACTATAAACCAAGGCAGAATTAGTTTAAAACTGTTTTCAACTAGATAAAAAAAACATATATATATATATAAGACTAATTATGAGTTGTATCTTGTGTAATTTCCTGACTCCTGTAAGGAGTCTGAAGTGGAGGAACTGGTCCCACAGGTTCCACTGCCTGCAGGATCTCCACCAGCCCACATTTCTTTAAGAAGAGAACACGGGCGGGGAGGTTCGTGGACATCTGAGGGGGGTCTTATAGTGTCTCCAATGATTATTTACTTTCTTATCTTTAACCTGTTTTAAAATTCACTTTCCTCTTTTCCCTCCCTTTCCCTTTCAGCAGCCGTCCTCCTCCTCCAGGACTCTCCTTAGAAAACTGGCCGTAATTGGCCGTTTCGGAGGCGCATTGTCTGCGGCTTTTCAGGCCGCAGGTGCATATAGTAAAGCCGCAGTCTCCGCTCCTCCCCTGGGCGTCTTTGTTCCCTCGCCCCGCTTCCCTCACCCCCCCACCGAGCAGAAAATTAGGGCTGCTTTCTGGGGGGCTGCGTCCTCGGGCTTAACCCTTTCATCGACCGTTGCCTTTCTCATGGAAATAGGAGGGAACCCCACACCGGCTAATCGGTCACCGAGGGGAGGGGAGAGGAGAAAAACGGAGGGCATGGGGATCAGCAGCAGGGAGGGAGAAGGAGCTGAGAACAGATGCTGAGGACACGGAGAGAGGCAGAGTTCCTCAGACAGCCCGTCCTGTCTGCTGCTGCCAAAGCCCGGTCAGCATCTAATAAAGATCTGAACACTGATTACTGCGTGCAGACAGCTGCTGCTAGTAGTTTATTGGCAAAATCATTCAGAATGTTTTCTACTGGGACTGGGAGCAAATTCCTCTTAAGTTTGGACTTCATGCCAACAGTTTCTATATCCTAAGAAGGCATGCTTCTATAGACACTAAGTTATGGTTTAAAATCCACCAAAATGAACCAAACTCAGTTATAACGTTGGGGTTCCACAGGGCTCCATTCTGGGACCTTCACTGTGTTTCACCTCCCAGACATTTTCCCCGAGCTTCATCTGGTGATGTACGCCGACGATGTGATTTTCACACAGGGAAAAGACACTGAGACAGGCAGTTCTTTCAAATGCTTTGACAAAAATACAAAGTTGCCTGTCCTTTTTTTTTTTTTTTTAAACAATTTTTTAAGTGTGGCCTTTATTTGACAATAATCTGACATAAAAGTGGAAAATAAGCAGCAACGTCACCAAGGACTTAAGATGGGGGCGTTGATGTGGCCTCTGTCAGGACGCCCCAACAGATGCATGTCTTTTTCTGAACGCCAAAAAACCGCATGGTGATCTCTGAGCAGTGTGTAAAGTGAAGTAGCATCCAGTAACCAACATCACTGATCACATCTTAATGGGACTACGGACTGGATTTAGCATCTCACTAAAGGTGCAATAAGTGCAATTTCCCATTCAAATAAAATCAATTCAGTTCAGTTCAACTAACGTCAGAGGATCAGACCATAGCAGTGAACTAACAACATATGACAACAAATAAGTTGTTACTTATTTGTCAGAATTAGAAGCAGAAGTGTTAGAGGTGTTATGAGGCTCCTGTTTCAATAATAATAATAAAAAACAAACCCGACAGCATTTGTGACGTATTTGAGCCTGGAAGCTGGAATTCCCGGTTAGTACTGGGGCGTTTCCAGTGGAACACCTGTTGATGTTGGAGTTACCACTTTGAATGCTGTAGGAAGCCCAGTCCACAGAGAAAGGATGCTTTCAACTCTCAGTGGAAATCTACAGTTAAGTGAAGTTTAGCACAGTATTAAATATATAACAGGAACGATAGAAACACGGAAGATGCACGGATTGTCAAAAAAAAACCAAACTGTTGAACACAAAGCTGGTGGAATAAAGGAAGATGTGAATAGAATTGGAGACCTTAGTGAGAAAACTTGTGGCAAAAGTTCAACCATAACCTAGAAAGTGACACAACTGGCTATTCTGCAAATACATTTTTACTAGAAGATGAACTTAAACACAGAACTGCCTCATCAGCATGTTTGGAGCAAAAACATTACTTTCTTCTTTCACCGTCAGTTATTCCGTCTCTGATACAATCCAAAGAATCTATGCTATTTTTCCTTACATCATTTTTACGGTTGTGCTATGACAAGAAGGGGGAGACCTAAAAATATGCATCACTTGTCCAGCGTCCCACTGAAGGGGAGCACAAACTGGGGTTGTTTTGACAGTGGTCAGTGGGAGGGCAGGGATGAGGCAGGGAGAAGGGTGAGCGCAAAGGAGGCGGAGAGCATGTCAATGGAGGGATTTTCTGCTCCAGTACATCACATTGCCCGGCAACAGGCAGTGAAGCTTCAACAAGTGGTTGCCATGGATGTGCTGAGAGTGACTTAGGAGTCCACAAAGAGCGGCGGTCATTCTCAGTGCTAGTGAGAGTTTCGTCTGCTGGGAAGGGTAGTAGTCACCGACGGGATTTCAAAGAGCAATCCGGTCATGACCTGTTTGAAGTGAACAGATCTCAATGGAAGATTCTCCCGGGTCAAACTTATATTCACGAGCAGCTCCTGTTTTCCTTCTTGAGTGAAAACTCTGGCAGGTAGGAGAGGAGGAATTAGAAACAGGTCCTACTGAAAAAGACAGGAATATTTAGAGTAACGCTGCCACTGGGAAAGCTGTCATAAAAACCCATCCAGAGACATGCTGGGTGAGGTTGAATCTGCAATATGTCAACCTACCAACGCGTGTATAATGCACGTAAATGACAGAAGACATTTTTAAGCATCGCTTAAAAAAACTGTTGAATTTAGGACCAATAAGAGAATGCACAATTCAGTCATCCTTTTACTGAATATTATACTGAATATTATACTATGTACTATAATTCAGAGGGGAAAACCCATCAGACAAGAAAAAGCTGACAAAAGAAATATCAACAGAAATTCACATAGAGTTTGCTGCAAAGAAATGACAAAATAAGGTAGCAATTTAATTTAATGCATCAAATAGGAGAAGAGAGAGTAAAAGGATCTATTGTTGAAATCAGAATCTCAACATTTTGTTTCCTGCTGATATGAAATCATTATTAACTTCTATTGGCTAAATGCCAGAATAATGAGAGAAAATGTTTAAAGGCCATTTTTATGACTCTCTTCAAAGTCAAAAGCTAAAAATGCATGTCTTGTATTCTTGTAGTGTATGTAAACTTCTGGTTTCAACTGTATCCATCTATCTCTCTGTCAGACTGATCTCCATGGTAACAAATAAATAGGACCAAAAAGATGCTAATTTCAAGTGAGCGAAGCAGCAAAGAAACTGAGAAAAACAGAGATAAGTTCAATTTCAATTATGCTTTTATATATTGAAGCAGTGCAGATCATAAATCAGTGGGAGGTGTTTGGGTCAGAACCAAACCAGTTTGTTCACCGGACGGACTCGGGATCCACTTCGGTTTGATGGTTCACTTCCTGACAGTCAGCTCTGCTTTACGGCGGCTCTAACGCAGAACTTCCTCCTTTATTGCACATAACGATGTGGAGCCTGATCACACGCCAGCGGAGCGGTGGCGTGTGAAGAGCTGCAGGCGTGGTTTCAGTTCAGTGATTCTAAAGCTTTTTACATCAGATTCAAAAGAAAAACAGGCTGGAACTGCAGCAGCAGCTCCAGTTATTTGGAAATTGAATATTCATACTCTTTCAATACATATCAAGATTTCAATTAACAAAGGAAAAAAAAAAAAACGGTCCTGATTTCCAGAGCATAATTGGATTTTATGTGGGAAAATGAACAGAAATAAAAGCTCACACAGAACTTGTGCGTTTATTAACCCTGATCGTCAGAACAGGTTGTCATGATGAGGAATGTTTCCCTGGAATGTGATCACCGGGTGATGACGGGACAGCGGTCCGGACCCCAGCTGACAGTCATGGAGCCAGGAGCTGCACATCATCACTCTGGTCTGGAAAATTCATCTCTTCCTGAAATGGTACGTTGGTGCTGCTCCGCTCGCCGTCGGTGAGCTCCTCGGGTTTTGAAGAAGAGAAATTCGAAAACCGCTCATAAGCAACACTACAGCTGTCCGCTGTTTACTCCCTCTTCTTCTTCTTCTTCTTCTTGTGTTCAGGGCTGCTGTTCCAGTAGTAGAGGACCTGCAGAGTGATGATGCCGTTGCATGTAGAGGATATGACATACGTCAGAGCCATCAGCGAATCCCCGGTTTCCTGGGAGAAGACAACGTTCGATTCTGTTCAGTTTATTTCTATAGCAAAAGATCTCACAACAAATGTCGGATCAAAAATAATAATAAGCATTTCAGCTGACATGCATTCCCATTGATCCTAGTTATCAAACATTACAGTATGCTCTATTAATTATTCAAAGTAGATTAAAAAGTTTAATACTTTATGGTTTTATTTCTTTGTTATGTGATTTTTTTTTTATTTTTACTTTATTTTTCTCATTAATTAATGTAATGTACCACACCATGTATTTTTTTACTTTGATATTACATAAATTTCTACAATTTTTTTTTTTTTTTAAGTTTCCATCTAAAGGAAACCCAGCAGAGCATCAAGTCACTGACCTGCAGTGTTCAGACATCTGGACAAGCACAAGACATTCACTACTCAGAAAAAATATGCCGATGATAAAATAGGCTCTAAATTGTGTTTAACTTGTGTAATATGAGCGTCTGCTCTTCCGTCAGTACAGGAACAAAGATGGAGGACGAGTCTGTTCTCACCTGCAGAGAGGTGAAGATCCGAGCGAGCGATCCGGCGAACAGCAGGAAGACGGAGATGGCAGACAGCTGGCCCGTGTGTCCGTTACGGAAGTTGGTTGCAGCCTGGATCAGCTGGAACGGTCAGAGTCAGAGACGGTCGGACATTCGCAGTAACAACTGGGCCGATATCAACAACCGTTATGCGTGTCCGCCTTGTTTCCGGAGAGGTGGGGAGATTTGGTCACATGACATTCATAGTGATGCAGCACAGGATTATGGGAGTTTAACTTAAGCAGAGAAGCAGTGGTGAAGTCAGCAGTGTGGTCGTTTTTTTCTCAAGGTGTCAAAGGTGTTGGGGAATATACATACTATCAGTAAATATTGGTTATTGGCCATAGCAGCAAAATTAATATATGGTATCAATATTAACCAAAATGTTCACATCAGTGCCTCCCTAATCAGCAGAGTGTCTGCAGATGCTGCAGTAAGCAGGTTTCCTGCTATGATCAATTCACTTATAACTGATATTCAACCTATTCTGCATTTCATACCTGTTCATTCTGTTTGTTCTACTCATGCATATATATATATATATATATAAATGTATAATAACTCAGAAAACTCAGATAGCTACGATTAAAACCAGGCCAGTTACTTGTCAGCATGTTAGAGGCCAGGCAGTGTGATGCAGTGAGACATGAAGGGTTTGCCCACCCTGCCGATGATGATGGCTGGCATGTTGAAGGCCTGCATGCTGGTGACCACTGACATAGGAGTGACTGGAGACAGGAGGACGCCCAGCAGGAGGAAATATACCACCAGAAACAAGAGACCTGGAAGACACGCACAGACGTTTAGCTATCCATCCATATACACAGCAGCCACTGTAACTTCCACTGGTGCACTGACAAGTCGGCCAGTCCATTTATCTGACTTCCTTCATTTTGAGCCATCAATTGATACTTTGATGTGAAACTGATCTTATCTTCAGTTCTTATCAACTGTAGCAAAGGTCTGAAAATCAGCCATTTTCCCCTTTAGCTCTGCTTTTAGCTATTAGCTGTTAGCAACAGTCACACCACTGTCACCAACTTAGTGACTTTCACTATATTTAGTAACTTTACAGATGAAAAAAAAAGTTTTGACCATAATCTGTATTAGGAGGCTGTTTTTTTTTTAAATATCGAAAACACAGGGTTACAAATAAATATTTCCTGGAAGTTGTCTGATTTTTTTCAACTGAATTAGGACTATTTTAAAACACTGAATCCAAAAATGACATCCATTTTCCTCAGTCAGGTCAGGTTTTTATTCTAATTTGATTTAGAGAATTTCGATCTTCTGACTAAATTGATGATATTTTTGTGGCATTATCAGTTCATTTCTGTTAATATTTCTCATCCAAAAAAATATTTTAGGAGAGAAAAATAAATTTTCTTCTAACAGAGTGTATTAATTAAATGTTACAAACTTGGATTTCTGTAAATTGAGTAATAAACACTGATAAGTGTAAGTACATGTGAGTTGAACATCACGTCTTCATTGTGTAAAATTCTCCATCTCTTTCCTGTCCTGATGGAATCTCTCCTCCAGCACATCACTCATTGACCAGATGAGTTTTGACGCTCATGTTGCTCCATAGTTCAGAAAGTTGACCTGATTGAGCAAAACCAATGTAATTTTAGGATTCAGCTCATCGACACGACCCTAAAACAGCTGAAGAACCCCAGACAATATTTTGGCTGATGACCGGTGCAACTGATCAACGGCAAACAACCACAATCAGCAGTAACTGCAGTAAAGCCATTGAAGACAGTGAGCGGACAGTACCAGTCGGTCGTGACAGTGTGTCTGGTCTCACCTATGCCGGTTCTCCTTCCATAATGCTGGATGAGGAAGCCAATGGTGACCGTCTGCAGCATGAGGAACAGAGCCTCACCCCAGGCACTGCGGCCACATTCAGCACGTTACTTCAGCAATCAAACCAAAGAGTAGAGATAAGCAACACAGAGTTAAAGTGCACGAGGTCCAGACCTGAAGGGGAACTTGTTGGACATGCTGTAGACCATGGTTCCAGTGATGGCCAGCAGCTCCAGGAGCACAGAGTTGAAGCTCAGCCCCTCTGCACTCTTTGCTCTCATCAGTTTTATGATCTGAGGTAGTTTCACTGTGAACAGTGGAAGCAGAAATGCTACAGATGTTACAGATATACACAAGAGGACGTGTGTTGGCTTTCAAAAAGAATTTATTGCAGGTTTGCATAATAAATAGAAAACCTCTGGAGGCTAAATGCCCTTAAATTTTGAAATGAATTTATCCTTCTCCCTGCTGCCCATCATGCTGGGAATGATCAGGACAGCAGGACTGGGCTGCCATGACGATCACTGGGGTTGCTTCTCAGCAAAACTAATTAAGTTTAAAAAAAAAAAAAAAAAAAAAAAAGACAAAAGAAATAGAAAAAAGGAAAACAAAAAGAACAAAAAAAATTTGAATTTGCAATTTAAAATCTAGCCGTAAGGTAGTCCAAAATTATCCTGAAATGTCTGAGTGGATATTTATGTCACAAAAAAGCTTTATTTAAATTCAAAATCAAACTCTAGCGCCAATTCCAATTAATCACAGGAGTAATTAATCGGTTGAATATTTTTGTAAATATATCTGAGGAGAGAAGCAACTCGGCTTTATTTAAACAGTTATGGTTTAAGCCAGAAATAAGAATAGTAAGAGAAATAAATGATTTACCCAGCACTGATCCCAGGATGATGCCGATCCCCAGGGCTTTGCTCAGTGCAATCTTCAGGCATGGTACTGGTTCAAAAAAACAAAACAAAACAAAAAGCAAAGAGGAATAAAATACGTGAACACGGCAGACAGAGAGCAGATCGTCATTCATTTGATTTGACCCGGAATCGTCCGGATAAACAAACTGCAGTAAGTGAAACTGGATTAAATGGAAGTCGATCTCTGTTTGATCTCCATGTCACCTCATGGATCAAGATGAGCTCATTCTGAATTTGCACCACAGAACATGAAGTGAAAAGCAAGATGAATCCATGTGGTAGCAGAACAACATCACAACCCTTCAGACATGGTTCTGGTTCAGACATGCAGGCCTGGTTCCACTTCACCACGCATCCAAATACAGGCCTGGAGAGAAGTAGGGACAGCTCAACCTCGCCCTCTGCTGGTCAAACGGCAGAGCGATCCTGGGTCGAAAACGGTATTGGAAAGTGAATAAGTGCTGAAAATCATTCAAGTGTTAAACGTGTCTGGCGTCATGGCGCCCCTACTGGCTGATGGATGGAGGCACAGCAGGAGTAGTTTGAAAGGTTTACACAGTAGATGGAGTGAAAATGAATAAATGATGGAGAAATGAATTCAAACGTAACATTTTTTCTTCAACAAGAAGCAGAGCCTGCGTCCACCTGAGAAACTCTCTGCAAGGGTGTAACTTTGTGTTGCAAGTTGGTGGGGACGAAGAGGAGGGGGGCTAGGAGGGGCGTTAGGGCGCTGATGTACCCAGTTACTGGAAGACCTTTTCTTTTCTAGTGCTAAGAATGAAGCCAAAACTTCCATGTGAATGCCAGACAGTCTGACTCCATAAATTAGGACATACGTCCTGATGAAGCTTGTCAGATTAATAGTACCTTTGGAAAATAAACTTTTAGCAGGTATTAAACATACTACGAAATATAAGTATGTTAAAACGGATGTAATCTAATTAATCTATATAATGTCTTTCTCTTGGTGATGGAACTTTTCAGTCATATTCTAATTTATGGAGTCAGCCTTTATTTGCTCAATTCTTGCCTACAGCTGAAAACACTTTCACGATTCAGTAATATTTTTTCTGGATAATTATCACATTTTATTGTCTGATTTTATCAAGTGCTGAAAACATCAAGAACATGAGATTCTGTAACAATCAAAATGTTACTAAACATTTCAAAAGCAGAATAAGTAACTTCTGTGTAAACCAAATGAATCCTCATCAGTGCAAACTTTGTATTTTGATTCTGACTCCCCTCAGCTGGTTGGCAAAACCTTTTTGTCCGGCCGACTCACACACAGCAGATGAGATATGATGTGTCTTTAATGCAGCAAACATTAAAGACACAAAACCTTTTTTGGGTCCGGTTGGGGCAGTTGGTGAGTAGAGTGACCATCGATGTTACTGGATTTGATCAAATGTGGCTTAAAGCTGAGATGCTGATGTTTGGATATGTAAAATATATTTTCTCTCTGCTAATAAATCTACAGTTTGGTTTCTGTCAGTTCTAGAAACAAGAGAGAACAAAGTGAATTTCTCTTTATAATGGCCCATAATTTAATTTTACTTAATAGGAGCCATGATTTAAACTTTATCAAACTGACTCCTATATGCTTTATGAAATATTCCACCCTTTTTGATAATTGCTCAGAATATCGCCACGTTCTACGAACAAATGATGTAATTAGTCCTGGGGGAAAAAAAATGTAGAAAACGGGAGGTTATATTATTTTTTTCTCAGTCTGTCAGCTTAACGTCGCACTCAGACTCGTTAAACTAGAACAGCCCCAGAGCGCAGAGCAAAGAGTACGTTCAAGTGCATCAGGAATTAACACACACACACACAAAAACAGAACACAAAAACATTTCCCAAGCAAAAAAGTACGTAAAAACACCAAACAGAACATTCTGTCCGTTGCAGATTTATGTTTCTGAACACTCGTGGTGGTTATTTCTCTAACTTAAACACCTGCACTCCTGATTTATTAAACACAAAAAAGTGGAGAAAGTTTTCCTGTCAACAGGAAACAAACTGTTTTGGTGGCT
>CAEGAE010069347.1:0-24004 GCA_903067095.1 Girardinus metallicus | reverse complement strand
ATCTGCGTATCGGTGTATGAATGTGTGAGCGTTTGTGTGAGCGAATGGGTGAATGACTATAGTGTAAAGCGCTTTGAGTGGTCAGAAATGATCGATAAAAGCACTATATAAGTTCAGTCCATTTACCATTTGACTTAGTTTTATATTAAATGCTACAAATTTTGACTATAGAAGATTGGAGTTTGTAGAAATGGGAAAAGTGGTGCCTTCGTTAGGGATGAAGACTCATGTTTCATGTTTACCATGGAAGCCTGTTAGGCTGTAATCTGGATTAATATCAGCAAATGAGTTCTGGTGACTAATGCACACCTGTTTCTAGGTTTGGTTTTTAGGGTTGTCATGCTTGGGTTTGATCGGCATCATTTATTGTTTTCCCTCATAGATTAATAACCACAACAAAAATGCATCAAAATTATTTAAAATGTGCTTCAGTAGAGTCTGTGTCTCTTTGGATATATTTTTTTTCCTTCTGGGTGTTTGTCAAACTTTTTTTTTTTATCACCTACAGCTGAATGACTGCTGCACGCTTTCATTGCATTCTGGGAAATTGCTGCTTTTAAGTTGTTTTTCTCCTCTGACACAGCTGCCGATCTGTTGTTTTTCCCCATCCTCAGTGGGAGCCTGTGTCCGCGCTCTGCACCACACGACGGTGGCCTTCCCGTCTGACTGATTAAGAACATTTTCTTCCTCTTTACAACACGGAGGATGTAAACAAAACAGTTTTTTTTTTTTTTTTCTCTAACCGTTTCCTAACCAGTCCAGTTCCAGGTTCTGGTTTGCAGAACAGGGCTGTTTGGTTAATCAGATTTCATTTCCATGTACAGTTTTGGCCTCTAGCTGTAATGAAATTAAGAGTGCTGCTTTGTGTTTCACTGCTGAGTCATTACCCATTTTTGTAATATTAATTTTCTTCTATCTTCAAGGCTGTACTGTGTTTACTCATATCAAGGGGATACATTTTTCAGTTATATTGCTTTCTGGGTTTAATGAGAATAATAATAAGACAAAAAAAATAATAATCTTGCTTAATTTATTTTTAGCCCCACAGGCCAGTGGTTCTGAACAGAAACAGTTTAAGATTCGGACTGATTAACTGGATCACAGTTTTAGTACAAAGTCATTCTGACTGGTGAATTTTTTCTGAATGTATAAGTTGTGATGAATCCAATTTATTTCTCTCTTTCTAATCTGTCACTTTGATGCTTCCAACTCTTCTTTAGCGTCTGCGGCAAATATCTGCCTCAGTTGGGGGTTTACTGCAGTGAGATTCATCCAACAAGCATTAATATATTATTAGCAAATAAAATGGAATTGGTGCACACTAATGTGTTTTATATTTTGGGCTAAATAAAAATCCATATCACACTTTAAAAGAGACATATTGTGCAAAATTCACCTTTTGCACGTTTTTATACCTTAGTTCGTGTTTCTACTGCGTGAAGGAGCCCAAGCGCTTAAAATAATAAATAAATAAAACATGATTTTTGGCAATAAGTTAATGTTTGGTGTCTGAAAAATGAGCCATTTCAAAATCCTCTGGTATGTAAAGTCACAAATCAGCAGGCACTGCTCGTCACCTGGCAACCCCAAATGTGCTTGGAGCCCAGTCTGAGCTCCAAGCACATCAGCTCCATGTGCTGTACAATGGCTGCTGGAACTTACCATCCAGATACCACTTGCTGCATTCTTGTTGGTTGTGCAGGAGGCTCCACTTTCAAGGATGTACGGTTGTATAATTGCACACCTGTTTGCAGCCATTTTCATGTGTGAGTGTAAACATTGAGTTGCCAGCAGCAGCAGCTTTAAAGTGACAGGAGGCCCTAAAGTAGCTCATTCTGTTATAATCTAAGAGTGACTTTCTGCAAAAAAACTGTAATGAACATGTTCCAAGTTGCCCATAGACCCATCCTAACCTGTTCATGAAAGCATAATAGGTCACCTTTAACAGTTTACAAAAGCACTGAATGTGTAGCGGCATTAAGGACGCCGTCCCCTCTGTCGTTTCAGTGTTCCAGCTCACAGTCTGAGGAAGAGGAGTTCAGCGGCCGCGCCTGGGCGGCGATGAAGTCTGAGATGGGACTGGATGAGAGGAATCCGTCGTGCTTCCTGCACACCTACAGCGTCGTCATGGTGCTCCGAAAGGTAGCGGACGCCTGTACTTCCTGTCAGTGCTGCTGAGTATTTAGGTCAAGCACTTTTTAACAATGATTCATCATCTATAATAACAGCTTGTGTGACTGCTGGGGGTCTATTGGCATAATCAAGACAAACGGCGGTGTGGCTCTTCAGGTGTTTTATGATTATAAAAAGTATGATCACTAATCAGTCACACTAATAGGGACTCTGCTGCGGTTCTGTTCCCTCTGTGGGTAGAAACCACTGGAGGCAGCGTCTGTGAATCTGAGCGCACACGTTGGCCTCTGCAGCGGCCCTCTTGCTCCGCTCGCATGCGAGTACAGAGTCACTGGGAGGACGCTGGCTGAGCTTGATGAGGTTAAGCTCCTCACAATAATATCAGCTTCCCAAAATCTGTGTTTGCATCACTGAGCAAATTAGCGCGCAGCTTGAGCTTGTTCCATCTAATGAAGTGGAAAGAGAGGATCATCCCAGCGGTAAATCCTTCTCAGATCTGCGAATTTATATCAGGACATCCTTATAGCTGCTGTTTGTGTTAATGAATCAACAGTGAAAGCAGTGATATTTAAGGCTGAGGTGATTAAGATGCTCACTCGGTGGATGTGTTAGAGGAAATGAAAGCAGGAGGAATTAAAGGGCCGGTTTTCCTTGCAAACAATTTGTCACACTGACAAAACCTCTCAGCGTAAATATGAAGTAAATAAAGCCGCGGCAGCACCTGAGAGCTGCTGTGTGAGGAAATGTTGAGTCAAAGCAATGACACACTTCTGAACTTACAAATGTGGCTTAGCTCTGATCAAAGAAAGGAATTACGAGAACTCAAAATAATTTCAGCTGCTTTAAATAATCGGCAGATCAGATGGTGAGAAATCTGCTGTACATCTTAACAAATGGCATGAACTTTGATGCCACTATTTAATTTAACAAAGATATTATAGTTGCATATTGAGAAATATCACAATATTAGGTATGGGCAATGTGGACTGTTAAAATATTTTGTGGTACTAAACAAAATCCTATTATTTTTTAGGTTGTGACTGCAAGGCAGAGCATTCGTAAACGTAAATATTTCTCTTAAAAAATATTCCCATTTATAACAGTGAAGAAAATGGCAAAAATAACATTTCTGATCATTTTTTATTTTTTCGTCGGTAACTGAAATTTATCATGATTACGATAAATTAAAATTCTTAGACATTTTTCACGATAAATAATAAACAATGCAATAAATCTCCAACCCTACATAATCTGTTGTTTACTAATTGTAGTAGTTAAAAAGCTTTTTGAACTTTTTATTATGGAAATTACGTGACTGCGACTGTGTCTTACAGCAATTAAAGCCCCACAAACACAAATACAGGCTTTGTAAAAACATTCTTATTTCTGATAAGCTTCCTTCGGACACGAGTCACAAAGAAATGTGATTTATATAAACTGCATTTAATCTTATCTTCAAATTTATTGATGGTTTCATTGAACAAACGGTGAATAAAATAGTAAAACTAACAATCACTGCAAACAGTGATTAAAAATCCTTAACTGGAATTTATCATGACGACGATAAATGATAAACTAAACATAATTTGAATTATCTTGGTTTCTAAAAGCCTTTTTAGGGTTGTACAACACGCATGCAACATGCAATATTTACAATATGGGAACAGGAAACATTAGCCTGCCTTCTTTTTAAAGCCTTAAGGAAAAAGAAAGTTAAAATGCTTGATTTTCTTCTTGTCCAATCAGGCTGCTCTAAAGCAACTACCCAGAAACAAAGTGCCCAACATGGCCGTTCTGCTGAAGAGCATCATCCACACGAACGCCGACGCTAAGGCTGTTTTTAAAGACCCAACAGGTAAAACACACCTAAACACTTTATTTGAAGTGGTGGGCATAAGACGGACATTACACTGTCATAAACATGACATAACACCTGTTACAAACATGAAGGAGTTTTCATGAACGTTTGACTGTGTTCATGAAGTGTCATTTAGTAAATAATGAGCTTTCTAATGCAAATTTGCGCTAAACGTTTCATTACAAGTGCATTAAAAGCGTCAGCTTAGCATTATTTTGTAAATAATTACATGTTAATACGAAGTTGCATTAAAACTTACATTAAAAGAGTCATTATGTACCAAATGACACTTCATGACAACAGTCGTAAACGTCCATGAAGACTCCTTCATGTTCATGACCGTTGCTATGTCGGGTTTAAGTCAGTGTAATGTCAGTCTTATGCACACTGCTTCAAATAAAGTGTTACCAAACACATCCATCCATCCATCCATTTTCTGTTCACCCTTCGTCCCTTAACGGGGTCGGGAGGGTTGCTGGTGCCTCTCCAGCAAGCGTTCCGGGTGAGAGGCGGGGTACACCCTGGACAGGTCACCAGTCTGTCGCAGGGCAACACGGAGACATACAGGACAAACAACCATGCACTCACACACAGGGACAATTTGGAGAGGCCAATCAACCTGACAGTCATGTTTTTGGACTGTGGGAGGAAGCCAGAGTACCCGGAGAGAACCCACGCATGCACAGGGAGAACATGCAAACTCCGTGCAGAAAGACCCAGGCCGGGAATCGAACCCAGAACCTTCTTGCTGCAAGGCAACAGCTCTACCAACTGTGCCACTGTGCAGCCCCTTTACCAAACACATTATAAATCAAATCAGGAGTTTATATGAAATATGAAACATGTTCTTTTGGGGGTTGTTGATTCTGGAGAAACACTGAAAAACACTCATTCCAGTTTAAAGAAAAAAAAAAAAAAGATTTCAACCCACAGCGAGATGTTTTTTCCCTTTCCCCCTTCCCCCACTTTTGACATTTGCTCTTGGAGCGTTGGCCTCGCTCCAGGTGGTATTGACAGCAAAAGTTCAGCTGCTATAACAAGCTTGGCTGCACACACACACACACACACACACATGCATGCAGGGCACATGCAGGCCAGTCCACATGTGTCCCGCGTCTGCAGCAGGAAGCTTCCTAATGTCCTGAACTTGTCCCCTCTCCTGCTCCGTCCGACTGCTTCCTCTGATCCAACGCAGAGTCTGTTGCCATGGGCTCCTGAGCGCTGCCGCATACGGTGGAGCTGATTATCAGCAGGAGTGGATGTTTTTCAGCTCTGGACTTAAGTGCCTATTAGTGATTCAGTTATAGTGGACCGGCGTCGGTGGTGGGTGGGTATTAGGTGCTTCTGACACCAAGAGTGACTGTTCCTCTCCGTAATGAGCCTCCCGCCCACTGGAAGCTCTGCAGCCTGTTTCCAGAAGAGCCGCAACATTTTCTCACTCCTACAATCTGATTTCTAATAGTAGGAATGTAATTCTCAGTTTTCAACTAAATAACATCTCGGCGCCTTCAGCTGCAAAAAGTATCATTGTGGGAGTGGAAAGTAACGGCTTGTGTAGGTCAATGAAGTTAAAATATGAGAAAAGAAATGTTGAGAAAGTATTTTTGCTTTGTTTTGACACGCTTACATTTTGTTTTTAGATTTTAATGTCAGACAATTGTAACCCTGGTAAAAACAGAATGCAATTTTGAAATTATTACTTCATGGATTAACTGAGGCCTGATTACATCCACACCCATAAAAGCAAGAAATCCTCAGTAGAACCGGCATGACGACATGAAGTAGGCTAAAAGAAATTTAGAGTCGAGCTGCAAATGACGATTAATCTGATAGAAATCGGCACATTCTTCAGATTCTTTTATTTAACCATTTGAGCCGCTTTTAAACAATGTTATAAATACATTTAAAGATGCAAATAAACAAATGAATTCCTTTTCCTGTATTGATCATCTGCAGCACGTGTCAAACTCGAGGCCTGTGGGCCAAATCCGGCCCGCCGTAGCTTTTTACGTGGCCCTCCAGATTCTAGACTAAACACTAAGTGTGATTAAATATTATGTTATCAATCAAATCAATGCAGTTTTTATGTGTTTTCTGCTAAATTACATCAATCAGTTCCTCCAGTTTCTTGAGAATCATTGTGGAAATTCACGCAAAATCAACAAATCCCTGCGCTTTTTAGTGCTAATACATAGTTGGGAGTTTATGGCAGGTTTTTCTCAAAAATTGTCGAAAAACTTTCATACTTGTACTAAACAGCTGCCTCAGCCTTAATTGATGCCAGATTATAGTTCATCTTCTATACATTGAATAATAAAAAGTTGCATTTACCATCATAAATAAGTGCAAATATTTCCAAATTAGTACCACAAGCAATTTGATTTAATTGCTAAAAATTACAAAAAGTGTAAAAAAAAATCCTGGAGGAACTGAAAAAATGTTCAGTAATATTTTATTTTAAGAATTTGTTGATATTTTAGCAGTTTATAAACAGGTTTTATGAATACATTCTGGCACAACCGGCTCTTTAAGAGCATTCAGGATCTTGATTTGGTCCAAAACGAAAATGAATTTGACACCGCTGATCTAAAACAAAGGATGCATCAGCAGTTAAACATCGACTGTTACATTTGGGGTTAACTAATATTTTATATTGTCAGACATGGTGGCGGTGGTGTCATGATGTGGACCTGAGCAACTTGCTGTAAACTTTAAGCTCACTGTTCTGACCTCCAGTCATGGTCCTGCTGTTATTTTTCTCTAGAGGTGATATTTAAAGTATAGTTTAGTCATTCCTAGAAGTGCTGGAGGAAATCCAGATGTCCACCCCACTTGCTATGAATTTCTGCTGAGATTTTCCACCCAGCAGCCAAGAAAAGTAAAATCTGAGCGAGATCAGCTGGTGAAAAAGCAAATCTTCCTGAGCTTCCCCAGCAGGAGAGCAGCTGCTCCTTCATATTTCTGCGCTCCATGCTGTGATCCCGTCTCTCACCTCAGTCTGGTGGATATGTTGTGTCTATGCATGGCTGTAATTCTCAGTCATTGAAGAGCTGAAGTGTTTCAGAAAGGTATTTCCACACGCCCGTTGTATAAGAAAATCCTCATTTTGTTAAATTGAAAATGTCCCGCTGTGAAAAGCTGTCGGCTGCACTTCTTGTAAAGGCCAGAAACAATTTGTCAGACTGTTTTTCTGAACTTTTCTTGTTTTAATGCATGAAATTATCTTTTTTTTCCCCCCTAAATTCATCCCTATTTATAAAGTTTAATAGTTGTGTTGTGCTTTCGTGGCTGAATAAGTTCCAGAACAGTAGAATAGATTTATTTTGGCGTCTTGTAGCTCTGTTATCTTTTTACGTCTGATTTAGGATTTGTTCTCACCTCATCTTTACAGTTGAAACCAGAAGTTTCTCATCACTGTGGCATATAGCAAATAGATAATTTTTTAACTGACCTAGAAAGGAAGAAGTTTGCTCTTTTTTTTTAATTTATTTATTTTTAGAAAAGATGGCGTTTCTTTTTATCAGCTGTATGTAAATTTTGATTTCAGATGTATTTTCTAAATAAAGAGCTGAGGTCTGACTAAACAAGAAATTCATTTTAAATTAATAAATTAGGTCTTTAAGGACATATAAAGCATTTGAATTATCTCTCTTAATGCCACTAGTAAGTGTTTTTTTTTTAAGTTATCCTTTATTTTTTTATACTTTTATTTCTACTTTTTTGCTTTCTTTTCCTCCATTTGTTTTCCACTTCTTCCCAAACATATCTCTGACGCTATTTTAATCAGAGAACAGAAAAATAATTAAAATTAGATTGATTAAAAGAAAAAAGCGTTTTCTAATTTATCAATGTAATTTTTGTTGACACTAATTGATGATGATCTGTGTTTTTTGTTTTCAACGTATTTATTTTAATATACCTCCGGGTTTGTTTTTGTTGCTGCTACTCATTCTGTTAATCATTTTGCAGATCAATACCCCTTCTTGCTTTTTGTCAGTTTGTAATGTTTGTTTGTTGCATACGCACTAATTGAATCAGTGATCAGATTTAGCTCATTTTCTCTTGATCAGCTCTGATCTTTGATATATTTAGTTCAAATCTGGTTCCCCTTCCACCCTCCAATTTGATAGATATATCAAAAGTAATCATTGTCACTAGTTTTGAATGTAAACACTTTAACTAGCAGCATTTTGTCTGAAGAAAAAAATCTGAGTGTAAGCTTTGCTTTACAAGTGGTAGATGACTGCATTTGAAATTCCTCCATTTATTTATTAATTTCTTTGATTTAAAGCTGCTGCCTCTGTCAAGGCAACAGCAGCACTTTTTCCTCTTTTTTTGATCATAAACTTCTTTTCATCTTTTATGATTTGGGGCTAAAGGGGAGATTCAGGGAACGGTGCATCGGCGTCTCTTAGAAGAAAGATGTGAGGAGTTAAAGGCCGGAGTTGTGCTGCTCCTCAAGCAGGTGAGACTCGTTAGAAAACGCTTCATTTGCCTGACCTGAAACTGATCGCAGCTATTAATAATCAGTTTGGCTTTCTTTGGGTGAACAGGTGGGTGTTTTTTCTCCATCCCATCGCAACCACTACCTGAATGTGACGCCCAACAACCTGCTGCGGATCTACTCTCCTACTGGGGTCAGTCTGTCCGCTCAGCTCCCCCCGTTTGTCTTGGTGAGAACCAGCTGGGGACGGGAACCACAGCAAACCCATAAAATGTTGTTTTAAAACCTTCCTCACAGGCTTTTAAACCCCGTTTGTCGGCCTCCTGCAGGAGCCAACGGTGTCATCGCCGGCTCCAGGCGTCCCTCGGGAGCCGGTGTCTCGGATGCAGCTGGAGTTTGACGAAGAGGATGACGAAGGGAAAAAGGACAAAGGATGCGCAGAGGGAGGCGAGGCCCCTCGAGTGCAAAGGCTCAGTCAGGGGAACAAATCGGTTAACGGCAGCAGGAATCCAGCACAGCAGGAACAAGTCTGGGACGCAGGTTGGACACAGATTATAAAACTCTGAGTTATGGGTGGAAAAACAGAAATTCTCGGTGATTTCTGCCTAAACGTGATTCTCTAGGTCACCAACAACTAAAGACAAAAAGTTACTTTGGTGTACTACTTTTAAAGTTTATTCTCTGAGCTACAAGAAGCCAGTGTAGGGACTTTAGAACTGGGTGATGCGCTCTATCTTCCTGGTTTTAGTCAGAACACCAGCAGCAGCGTTCTGGGTCTGATTGATTTTTTTTTTTTTTTTTTTTTTTTTAGTCAGACCTGTAAAGACGCTGTTGCAGTAATCAATGCGACTAAAGATAAATGGATGGCTGAGTTTCTCCAGATCTTGCTGGAGATGTTCTTCAGGTGACAGAAGGCCAACTTTGTGACCGTCTTTATGTGACTCTGAAGGTTCAGACCCAGATTTCGGGCCTGATTGCTCGTTTCCAGCTGTAATCACTGAAGCTGTGAGTTGACTCTAGGTCGTTCCTCTTGAGGTCCAAAGACAATAACTTGAGTTTTGTTTCTGTTCAGCTGGAGAAAATTTTGGCACGTCCACAGATTTATCTGCTCCAAGCATCTGTTCAGTGATTGGACGGATTCAGAGTCACCTGGTGACATCACAATGTAGAGCTGTGTATCATCCTTGTAGTTATGCTAGCTAATCTTATTTCCTCTTATGACCTGAGCTGGTGAGAAACACAATACAAAGGTTCTGCCTCTGGATTTTTGTTGAGGAAAAATGTAAAATGTGATTAATTCCATTAAACATTTTTAAATGTTAAAATATATGCTATTAATTCATCAAAAATAACACATTAAAGTTCCAGCCCTAATAAATATATTTGTGCTGCTCCTAAAAGATAGCAACACTTTATCCACCATGCTGAATGTTACGTCTTTATGGTACTTGGTATAAATAGGCAACAGCTTTTTACACTTCAAACCTTTGCAACACTAATCCAATATTGATCATATATGAGATATGATTAATATGCTGGATTTCCAGGTATAAGGTGACTAATTTACCTGCATTGCTTCAGTAATTAAGCTAAACCTGGATGTTGCCATTGGCCGGTTGCTTCTCCTCATCTACGCACAGCCTGCAGGTTTCATAGACGTCTCGGTTCGGATTCAGGGGAACAGAATTTGTTCTATTGTCGGGTATTTTTTTGCCCTCCAGCTCATGCCTGCAGGCTCACGCATGCAGTTGTTTCATCACAGTCGCTGCATATGTTGCTGCCTGTAAAAAAGCATTTGTGTGAGAAGTCACTGTACATTCACCAACCTTTGAATGTCACAACCTTCAAGCCAAAATATCAGTGCTCATCTTTAACAGCAGCCGCTGCACTTTATGAGCAGACATGAAAACCTTTTTTTTTTTTTTTTTCTTTTCCTCCAATTATGTAATTCCAGGAAACATTGTTGCAGTGCTGTGTCTGCTGTTTGTTTGCAGATGATGACCTGGACGAACTGCTGGGAGAGATACAGGAGGACGCCTACAGCTTTTGACATCAACTTTCCTGTTTTTCCGACATCGCAATCCTTAAAATCACTTTCCAAAGAACTTGTAACTAAATATGTATATTTTATGTTTACGTTTTTTCCTTTTGCAGACAATTTCAGCTGTATTTAATTCAGTTAACATTCATAGACTTATGTATCACTGATTTTTGACATCACTTCAAGAAATTTCACTACATCATCGTTGCTTATATGACAGACAGAAGATTGTTCTGGTAATTATGCAACATTAAAGCCGTTTTGTTGCCTGCTTGCTGGTATTTCTTGTTGGTTTTCTTTCTTCTCGTGTAACGCAGTGATGCGTCCCCCGACTGTCCCTGCCAGGGGTTCGTTGATGGAGAGTGTTTACCCAGTCCTGTCTGCGTCAGGGTGGAGCCTCACCGTGACTAACATGCTCTTGTGGAGGGATTTCCTCCTCGCGCTCTGAGTCCTGCACTACGTCTGGCTCACTGTAGCAGATTCAGGTTAATCCTCAGCTGCTTTGTTGTTCCAAGGAAGGAGAAGCAGCTTAAGTGTCCTATTTAATGTTTAAGAGGGAGAGGGAACTGGATGATAAAATGTGTCTTGTTTGCAGTATTTGCTCTTTGTTGGAAGGTGTTTGTACATTTAAATGCCTTCTGTTTGGAGCCAGTGTTTTATGAAAATACAAAAACTTTCAGTGTGAGTCTCAGGCTGATTACAGATAAACTCTGTTATTGTCCATATGTTTTAAATGATTATGAAATCTGAATATTTTCAAAAAGTTAAAGGACATATGGCTGGTTTTATTGTTGCATTTCCCACCACAATTATGTTCCTCCCTGGAAAACCTCCACTAAACTCCTTGGAATTATATATTTTATTTGTATAACACTTTTCTAAACGCTTTTGAAGAATCAAGGGAAGTTACAAATGGAGCACAAAATCATAAAAGAACATTTAAATATGTAGCACGTAAAAAGTAACAGCATAATTAAAAAAATAAAAACAGGACAATAGTCAGAGATTCAAAGCTGAATAAATACATCTTACTGCAGCAGCATAATCTTACAATGGATAATTTATGAAAATCCAACTATTTAAGTAAAATTGAGTAGGAGGCAATAACTCCACAATAAAAAAATAATTCAGTTTACTTATGTGGCGCTGATTCAGAAGTCAATATACTTTGAAAACGATCCAATTAAAAACATGAATATGTTCCAAATAAACTACATAGACTGAAGCCATTTTCTGACTGAATCAAGGAAATGCTACTTACCCCAAACTTGTCCTTTTCTACAGTTAGAGCAATAATGAATAAAGTTATGATGGACGGGAATGAGGGCAAAACAAAATTGTGCTATTTGAGAGTTGCAATAATGAATAAACCGATCATTAGATGGTTTCTATGTTCTGGAGAGTTATCTGTGGTGGTTAAATGGGATTTTAGTTTTTAGCAGCAAACACTCCAGTTGGACCTGGCTGAAAACAAAGCATGAATATGTGGAGAAGCCTTTCACCCCTGATTCATGATGCTGTGGGCTAGCGTGACATTTTAAGGAAAAAATTTCTAAAAACTGGACAAATCAACAAATAAATGGTTCAAAAGACACAAACCATAACTTCTTACATGGCCATCATATTCCCTGAGCTCTGGTCTGACAGTATGAAGAGAGTTCAGCGCAAAATTGGTTTGTACAAAATCTTTTAGTAAACAAGCTGAGTTTGAAGGATGTGCAGATTCATCTTTTCCCTTTTTCTCTTCTCCATTTATTCTCACATCTAGGCTGTTTGGTTTAAAATTAAATAAATGCATAATTTATTGGTTGGTCTTTAGGAGAACATTTTTCAAAGAGGCCAGCGAATATCAACACCACACTAATGTAAAATCTTGACTTTTTGACAAGTTGAGTGAGTATATGATTGGTATAAGACCAGAACTTCATCTTCAGTATATTTCTTGCGTCATAACCAGCAGAGGGTAGCATTTTACACCCTCTTTTTTTACAGTTCAGGTCCTGGCAGACCTCATTAGCCTGCTCATAAGCAGATCAGATCTGGTTTATAAAACTTTGAATTAGAAAGGATCTTCAAAGCTGTGTGTTTACGGAATTGGTTCTGTATTTTATTGCAAGTTGGAGCAAATCTGCACATTTGACTAATTTACCTTTTGACTTTTTGAAAAAAGCGCTTCCACCCCATCTGGTCAAAATATGCATCATTTTAATTGGCAAGGTCATAATTTTCCACAAACTGTAACTGGTCCAGTTGGTGCAGTCAGGTGACACCCTCTAAACAAGTATTTTCTTAGATTTATTGAGATTTGGAATAACAAAAAGAAAGCACATTTATTTCTTTTGTAAACTACTGTGAACTCCCTGAAATGGCTTAGAGAAATCCCACTGACACCAATTACTTTCTAACGAGTCCCGGCTTTCCTGTTTGCGTAAATCCAGGGGCTGTGAAATGAAGAGAAAACCTTGATTTCAAAACAGACGTATTTGTAGAGAAGGCCATAATAAACACACTAAAGTCTCTTTTACGGCCTGGCTCAGATGGCCACAACAAAAAATAGGGAGGACACGACAACCAGAATCATTTTAAGCCCTTCAGAGGCATTTATTAAAAATGATTGTCTAGAGGATAATGGGCGGCAGCCCAAGATCTGATATGCCAGCATCGTCCTCCGTCTGGTGCAGACCTCTCAGTCATGGACCGGTTTGGCCCCCAGAACTAGTGATTACATTCTCTAAATGTCAATCGACATAAAGAAGGGTATTTCAGTGTTGCATTACAGTGTTATTACCTTCCAAATTAAAAAGGGAAACAAAAAAGAATGAAAATCTGGATCTATTAATCCTGTGGATGGAAAGTTATTTGGATAGATGAGAGCAGATAATATTACTAAAGCAATAGGCTTAACTTTGAACCCAGGAGATTGTTTAATCTCTGTAAAACTATGCTCATTACCGCAGTGGGGGAAAAAAAAAGCAAGATTTGCTTAATTAAGCTGCAAAGAAACCAGCAAACCCTGCAGCTGTCTGGGAGCACAGCAAATTTGATTTGGGAAAAAGACTGTGTGATTGACAGACAATGTGTGAAAGAGTGTGTTGGATGCAGAAGCACAGATTATCTTTAAACTTTCTTTACTTTTAATGAGGGCTTTGGTGTTTGGCTGAACCCAGATGAAAGTTCAAAGTGATGTAAAAAAACCCCACTCAAATATAGCTTTTAAAATCAGCATGTGACAAGCAGCATTCGTAGTTTCCTCCTATGTATCCATAGTAAATATTGGTATTATTGATTGTGCATGTCACTTAAATTCATATCAATCCAGTATATTTATATAATGCAAAATCTGAAGAACGCACAAAACTTAGGTTAACCCAAGTTCAGTCCAAATTAATTCAGTTCAGTTCCATATATTTTGGGATACTAATCCAATTACACAGTCAAAATCAATGTCAACAAGTAAGACATTTTTGGAAGAAAAACGAGGAGGTGAACTCCCAAGAGAGGAGACTATTAAGAGAAAATCATTCCTACTCTTTCAGGAAGGTAAAATAAGCCTGCTTTCTGAGAGCAAAGTGCGCTTTTGAACATATGAATCTGGGGAATTCTTTCAGACAACGTGGGTTGGTTTTTCGTCTAAGAATAACTTTTAAAAATATCTGTTCTGCATTTAACCTCTAGAAAATTGAAGAAACAGGATTTCCCTCTCATTTTCAAAACAACTCCCATTGCACCATTTTGGTTCACAATGGAGTTTTACTCAATTTATTTTCCTGAATTTCTTGCAATAAACACCAATCCAGCCTAAAAAAAAACATATCCATCTATGGAACAGTTTCTTCTGCTTCTTTAAATCTTGGACGAGATGTTTGTAATTTCGGTTAATTCTTAGCTTTTTTTTAGAACAAACAGCAACAGTTGTGAAAAGGTAATTCCCAAATAATTTCAAGCATGAAGAAAAACATCGAGAGAAAGTTCAATAGGATATTTGTCTCGATTTCCTAATGATCCCAACCGCCATTGTTGTCGTTCTTCTTCTGTTTTATGGTGGTTGACCCAGTTATTAAGGTGCACTACCGCCACCTACTGAACTGGAGTGTGGACAGGAGACGGAACTACGGCGAAACCAACTTAATTAATTTAATTAACGATTCAGCTAAATTATCTCCAACAGTTATTGTTGGATCCAAACTGCTGTTAAAAACTAAAGAAAAAGATTCCAACCGCCAACAAACTAAAAAAAAAACGTTTCCATTTTCTTTCGGCTTGCGCATGCGCAATACTCAGAAGAATCGCGAGCGCACCAGAACACCTGCTAGCATATGGTTAGCATCGTGTCGTTGTTTGCGCCAGTAAAAGTGACTTGTTTACGCAAGTGCTTAAAGTAAAGTAGTTAATAGTGTTTTGGAGAGTTTCTTCGATCAACTTTAGCCTTCATTTATCAGGAAAAAGATGGAAAAGAGGTTTCAAAAGCAGCGTTTTGGCCAAGCAAATTCTACAGCAACAGGTGAGTTTATGAACCCAACCGGTGTAGAACATTAATAATTGGATAACTTTAATAGACAATAAAAAAAAAACGTACAGTAATTCTTTTTTTTAAAAAAAAAACTAAAATAATTTAAACCTACACCAAAAGCTGCTATCCGCTCAATGTTTAACTTTCGGTGATACCACCCGGACTCTTTCCCTGTAGCCACTTCTCATGTGCTGCATTTCATCAAACTTTACAGCTTTAATTAAACTGTCGAAACTTTTAGAGAACGTCCTAAAGGTATTAAGACATAATTTTATAACGCACTGTTTCATTTGGACTCCTCATTACGTTTTAATCGCCTAATTATGGATATACAGTAATCGCTCAGTAATTGAAGAAAATGAGCTAAAAGCATGCAGGGATTTGGCAAAAATTGTATTTAACTCCAGAACGCAGTTTAAAGGTAAAACTCATTTCCCTGCTTTATGAAAGCTGCTGGCTGCTTAATAAAGTGATTATGTGTATCTGGGATTTAGGTGTAATAATCAGATGCTGTGTAGTTTATATTGGCATGACTGTAAGTTGATAAACATAAAGGAATCGTGCGGTTTAGTTAATGTTATTGTAATGTGTGTTAAGGAGTTTGATTCCTCTATTTTGCATAGTTAAGGTGATGAACCAACCATCTACTTGCACATAGTGTATTTGAATTCTGATTGCTGACATATCAATAACAATAATCTGTTTAGTATAATTAGTTTTGTGTTGTAGGCATTCTGCCTGCCTTGTAATTTGTATTTAAGATTGTTTCTTTCATATCTCCTTTTATTTTGTCCAACCTTGATGACAAATTTTTCCTAATTTGGCAGCCACACAAATTCTGTGTTTTGCAAAGTTTGCAGCTTTTTCTCGTTGTTACACTTTGTTGTTGATGCATCAGTGCGCATAATGTCAGAACCCTCATATTGATGCAAAGACGGGACGAGTGCCATAAAGCATCTGCTTCTTGTATGTATATCAACCTTTGCTTGTCGTCCAGGGAAGTGGGCTTTCTTTCAACACGAATACAATCAAAAGTTTTTAAAAACATCTTTGGTGCTCTCAGTAGATAAAGTTGCTACAAATGACTTAAAAACACTATTTATTTTGGATATTTGGTCATGAGAATGTCCCCATCCCAGTCCCATCACTTTTCAGAAAACCATATGGAGAAAAACACGCCACCAAACTATGATAAACTCCAATTGCTAACAAGATAATAGGTCGTCATCAGTCAGAATTTAAGCACTTGCAACAAAGGACTTGATGCAAAACTTGCTATTTTTTTTGTATTTGAGACGTATGCAATTTTTAATTGCTCTTGAATAAGCAGCTGTAGGCAGTCGGTGGATGGGATTGAAATCCAAAAGGGAAAATATAGTTATTGGTTATTTATCTTTGAATCTAATATGAATTGGAAAAAAAAAAAAAAAAAAAAAAGCTTTTTTGCATTTTTGATCTAGACTCAGATCAAAAATGCAAAGCGGAGAAAAAAGGAGCCGTGGTACATAATTGAATTTTAATATTTGATAAATCGGGTTTGGGTGTAAATTGTTCATGTGAAAGTGCAGATACTGGCAAGATGTCTGCCCTGGAACCACACACCAATCTGATTACAGACTTATTGAACACTGGAGTTGTGTTGTTCCACCACTCAGATGGATTTTCTCTTCATCCTCTGTTCTGCTCTGTTGTTTTTCTGCCTCCATAATTACATCATGGTGCATTAAAATACATGTTGTACTGTAGGTTATTTCTGTTGGAATACCTTTTAAAACGATTCAGTTGACTTTTATCAAATGTCACCAAGATATTCAACAGCTCATAAATGGCACCTAAATCTCAACTGTTTGTTTTTTATTACTGTTATTACAAAAAGAAAAATCAAATCAATTAACTATAAAAAAAGTAACTGGTTTTGTTATTCTAAAAGTTGACTTTAAAAAGGGTCTTATTTTTCAGGACCAGATCAAAAGTCTAAATTGTAACATATTTTACCAGGTTTTTATAAAATTAACTTTTTTTTTTTTTTGCCAGTTGCACATCTTTTCCAAGTCTAATGTTGTCTGTTGTGGAGTAACTCAAATCTTTTTAATCTTCGAACATCTCCAGGGCCTCATTAATGCTTCCTGAATAATATGTTTGACTGGGTTTCTTAAATTGTAAAATCTGTACAAAACTCTGGACATATTTTGATTTCCAGAAAACAGCAAAATCAAAGGTTGAGTTCAATCACAGCTACATCCCAACACACTAGTATCCTGACTTATAACAGATTTTTATTTAAACTGTCCCGTTATTTGGTTCCTTATCCTTTAGCAAGATTCTGCAGGCCTTCATGTTCATTACTTTCACTGCTTAGCTCATTACTTTTAGAAATTGTGGAGTATTAATTAACCTCGATCAACATTTAGCTACTTTTATAAACTGTGAAGTACTTATTGCTTTAGACCAACATTTAGCTTCATGCTTTTAATATCAGAGCAAGACATAGAGAAACTCTTGTTAGTTTACAAATCTAGAACAAACTGAGAAAGTCCCATCTACTTAACAACCCAGAACAAGAACCAGACATGGAGAACCGACATTTAGCTTTATATTGTACAGATCTAGAACTCAACCCAGAACAACTGGAACCAACATTTAGTTTTATACCTCACTAATCTTACAACATCTAGTTTTATCAGAACCAGAATCCAGAGAAACTCCTACTAGTTTACAAATTATGGACTTCCTATTCTTATTAAACATTAGGAACCAGTATGTAGTTTAATACTTTTACCCTTTTGGTTTTCTTTTGGTTTTGTTGTCTTGTTTGTATTTCCTTCTAATTGATGTAAAGCACTTTGAACTGCCTTGTTGCTGAAAATGTGCTGTATAAATAAAATTGCCTTGCCTTCAAAAGTGAAATTGTCCCTCATCGTCTCAGATCCGTCACCCATCTGAGGCTCTGTTTGCAATAAAACACAAATATTTTGTAGCATTTTGTCCTCAGCGTCTTGGTTTGGCCAAAGGCTCCAGAGTGAAACCTTTTGGAAACTAATGCAAAGTAAAACCGTTTCTTAAATTTTTGTTAACTGCTGAAGCTTGGAAAACATCTACCTTACTTAAATGACATGTTCTCTTGTTTGTTTCCCCATTTTAAAAGTTGCTTTACCAACTTAAAAAGGAAAGTATTAACAGAGCGGTGAACAGTTTCTGCTTACCGCTCTGCAACGCATGAAAACGAGCAGCAGGAAAAGAAACTGTGCGTCCATCAATGGGCTCCAGCCCTCAGGCGGTAATTGACTGTTTGGGATTTGCATACATATTCCTAAGTATTGCACTTTTTCTAATTACTATTGAGTCTATCAAATTGAGCTCATAATTAATGCAATGTTTTTTTGTTTTTATTGCCTACATTTAGACGTTTTCCCCCCAGTTCGAATCATTTGTGATGGTTACATTGTTTAGCTATAGTGTTGCAGCTTTGTTTAACACTTTCACACTCTTCTGTTATTTCTGTCTTACCATTTCCTCATCCAGTCTCCTCATATCACTTCACTTGGGCTGCTTTTCGTTTTCTTTTTATAAATAGTCTAAGAAATATAAACTCAGTGTACAAATCTGGGCTCAAGTACGTTGTGTGTTCCCATTACTGCGTTTACGTCGGTGTCCCTCACCTCTGCTTGGGGGTCCGAATACCTTTGGGTGACATCCTTGTGACCACATTTCCCTGCTTGCCCTTATTTTTTTTTTTTTTTAGTTTCCTGTCTTATTTTTGTCCTCAACCTAGATCTCCCTGCCTTTACTCCTCCATCTCCACTTCTGCTTCACCACCCATGACACGCACCCCCTCCCAACCCACCCCACTCCACCGCTGTTCCCCTCTCCTGAATGTGTCTCTCCAGCTGATTGTCTCCCGTTTTCCACTCGTCCGTCGCTCCGTTTCTTTTCCTTTTTTGTGGCGGCTAGCAGCGGAAATGTGAAAAAGACGGAGACAAATGCGAGCGGGGGAGGAGAAAAACATATTCAATAAGAGACTTTGCTTTGGGGAGATCAGGCGAGGAGAGTGTTGGCTTCCCTCCTGTCTCTCCCCTCTCTCCTCTCTCTCGCTGCTCTGGCTCAGTGTACAGCATGTGTGTTGGTGTGTGCGTCTCTCCCGGCTCGGCTGTTGTTCGCCGCCGCCACAGATGAGCAGGGAAGAGGAGGTAAAGCGGATGTCTCTGGCCAGAGGAAAACAGGAGGAGTTTGGATCGACAAGCGAGACTAACCGGCGGCTCTGATCATCAACGGCTCTCCCTCTGTCTTCCCTACACACACACACACACACACGCACGCACGTGCGCTGTCAGGCTCACTCACACACACTCACGCCAGCTGGATGTCTCCTCGCTAGGCTGAACGAGAGAGAGGTGCTTTGGCTTGTCATTAGTTGAGGGCACGGGAGAACATGAGAAGCCTTGACGCGTGTTTGCATGCGTAGTGTTTCTGAATGGAGATGAGCCGGTACTTTGTATACACAGGGGCTGCTTTTATTTGCTCGCGGCTGAAGTGACTCTCACCTCCTCCTCAGAGTGTCACACAGGACTTAACTCTGCTATTTTTGTCAATGAAATCGAGCGGCCGCGGGGGGCAATGGAGGATGAAAAAGGAGGAGAAGCATGTTGGGATTTGGGTGTGTGTGTTGAGTGGATGTTTGGGGGTGTAGTGGAAGCCACAGGCGGGCTGGCAGCCACAGTAACTCTCAGTTCAGGGGAGTGAATAAGAGTGGAAGTGGAGAGGAGAGGGGTGTCCTGAGGGAGCATCTTTCTCCTCATTCGCTGACTCTCTGTGGTACTTCCTAAAGTCCCAGCTTTTTGCTTTATTCACCCCTTGTTTGTCATTTTGTTTTTAAATTTGCTGCGTTGTCAGTTTTCTGTTTGCGTTTGCCTTGAATCTCTGCCTTTTGCAGTATAGTTAATAATGCTTCGTCTCTGTCCAGGTGATCCCACGGAGGCTCCCTGGCTGACCAGGTGGAGGGCTAAACATGGATCTAAAGGAGGGTTGTGGCAGTCAGGGGAGTCATGAGAGCTCCAGTTTGCGCCCCACCTCCTGGCAGGCCTTCGCCGGTACCAGCACGCTACATGGCCTGCGCTTCATCTTCCCATATGGTCAGACCGGCGCTCGCCGCTTGCTCTGGGCTGCAGCCTTGCTGGCCTGCCTGGGACTGTTTGCTCTGGAGAGCGCAGAGAGGCTCGCATACTTCCTCTCCTACCCTCACCTGACCAGCGTGGACGCCGTGGTGTCGAGCAGTCTGGTTTTCCCCGCCGTCACCATTTGTAACCTCAACATCTACCGCTTCAGCCACCTGACCAGCAACGACCTGTACCATGCTGGAGAGCTGCTGGCGCTGCTGGACGTGGACCTGGCCATCCCGCAGCCACACCTGGCGGAGCCGGATGTGCTCGCTTTTCTGCAGGAAAGGACCAACTTCACAGCCTACAAGGCCAAGGCGTTCAACATGAAGGAGTTCATGGATCGGGTCGGCCACGACCTCGAGGAGATGATGCTCTACTGCAGATACCAAGGGCAGGACTGCAGCCATAGCGACTTCAAAACTGTGAGTGATGCCCATTTTCCTTTTCCTCTGCTGGACTTTGTCCAAAGTTTCCCTCCTCTTGTGAGGTCTGGAAGGTGCCTGATCAGTTTTTAGTGCAAATAAAAAGTTTTGGCGTATTCTGATAGCTGTACTTTTCCTCCCACGGTGCACAGCTGGGAGTCAACGAACTGGTTCTCTCATGTTTTGATTCACATGCTGCTTGCTAAGCTTTGTTCTGCTAACACATTCTGTGCTGCTGTCTTGTTCTTGTCCTCGGCCTTGAAATAATAGTGTTTTTTTTTTTGCTCTCTGGCAAATTCAGAACAGCAACAAATCTGAAGTAATTTAATCATTGGAGTAAAATTAGAGTTTTCTCCTGGGCCATTTCTATTGTGAATCCCTTCAAAACACCACGGCACTTACATTCATTTCTGCAGTGAAGGATTTTATTTCAGTTTTTAAATTGAAGCAAACAAATGGTGTTTTTTTTCTCAAAGCTTGATTGTTTGCAGGAGAATACAAAGTACGTTCTGGGCAGAATGTGATTTCTGCTCTCTCTGGTTTTTGTTGTGGGGAAAATTAAGGCCTTGCTTTATGCCAGAGTGAAGTGAGCAAGTTTTTGGCACCAGCTTGGTTTGGTGCTTCACATCCACTTGTTGCACACTCAAACTCCCTCAGACTGAGGGTTAATGGAGTCCAGCAGTGATTAGCTGAGCTGCTCATGGAATTGAAGATTAGTGTGCTGCAGAGGAAAATATTAAAACCTTTGATGCCTCATTTGTTCCCATCAACTTAATAAAAATAACTTCTGGAATTTGTGCAGCGATAGAGACATGCTTGTGAAATATATGCATGTAATTACAGACATTCTCGCTTTTCATTTAGAAAAAAGTCTGCACAATTTCATACTTCTGGAATGCATTTATTCTGCCGCTTAAACATCTTTGTGACTTGACGACTTGATAAATGTTTAATTTTATTATGTGATATAGAACTATATCTGTTCTTGCACACGTCACACATAATGCACAACCCATGGTAAAAATGTACCTTACTAACTGTGGGGTTTTAATTTATTTGCAATGTTGTGTATATTCAAGCATGAAAACGTCTTGTTTTTTTTTTTCTGCACTGGGCTGCTCCTGTTTTCACATTAAAGGCTATCAATTCTGTTTGATGTAGCAGCAGGGCAACGTAGTTGGTCTGTGCAAGGCTATTTTTAGAGGTCTGCTTCTAATGGTAGTATGAGTGTTATGGTATAATCCATAGTATTTTAATGTACCACTGGTTTGCTGGATGACCTTTCTTAAAAAGCATTAACATGCAGATTGAAATGGGAATATCTGTGGCAACCCTGAATAATGTTGAATCTGCTTCTTAGGGGCAGGTTTTGATGGCTATAGTTTTTAATTATTATTATTATTATTATTATTTCAAGTTAATAGCCAAGTGAAGGCACAAAATCAAGGGATTGCATTAAGGACAGGATATAAGATATAGATGCAATTTTTGTACTCAAAAATGGGGCAGAACAAAGTACTTTATATTAGTGGTGCATCATATATAGTCACTAACATCTGTAGCGGCCAATATTAGTCATTTTTTAACATGTCGGTTAAAAAATGACTGAAAACCTCTACTTTATGTAACAAAAACACAAGGCAATGAAAAAGGTTTGATTTTTAAAAAAATGTTTTTTAAACATGTTTTTTAAAATCCTCCTTCCATTTTGCATAGTAAAAGTGTAATGTTTGATAAATGAAGTAATTTTCACATTGATTAATAATAATTTGAAACCCTTTAGCTTTATTTTGCTTTGTCACACCTTACCTTTAATATTTCACCAATCAGTGCTTTGAATTTTGACTAACTTGTATATAAAATGGACATTAATAAACCTAATGGGCCTTTCTTTTTACGACCCGTTTGGTGGAGCTGTGCCTTTAAAGTTAAGGTCAAAATTATTGAACCCCATGATAAAATCACACAAAATGTGATGTTTCCATGGAAATGACCAATAAAATAAAATCTGTTCAGAGTTGCTCTGCTTCCAAAAGAGCAAAAAATAAGTTGGAGTTTTATGTTTCATTGATGTTCTGAATTGCAACAAGAAAACTAAAAAATAATTAATGAATCTGACCACAACTATGTAACGGGGTCGAAAATGCCCCCAAATGTTTTTTTGATCAAGATAAAGTTTCCAAAAGAAGTTGCAATTAGTTTGCAGTACTCTGTTCATTTTCCAAAAATTAATAGATTATTACTTTACAGTTTGAAACAATCATCGTCCAAGTTAGTCCAGATTCTACAGAATTTGTGGAACCTCTGGATAAGACGATTCAATCGGGCTTAAGGTTAAATGTTTCGTTTCGTGTGCCTAGAATGCTTTAAAATTCAGGAAAAAACTTTAGAGATTTTTAAGATTAAAAACATGAAGGAAGTCTGCAAGCGGAAACATCGAGCTTTACAACATGCTTAATACCGATTTAACCTTTTCACAAAAGCTAGTTATTTTTGCTAAATCTAAAGAGATTTTGCAACTTTTTAGGTATCAAATCTGAATGCTTCCCTAAGTAAAGCAACCATATGATATTTTAGGATTTTTCTCTTCTGCAGAAATATTTAGTTTTCAGACGAGCAGGCATTATTCTGAAAGCAGCAGCACAACACGAAGTGAGTAAATGACTCGGTGCTGCTACCACAGCAGACATCAACAACGGAAACAGCAGGGACTCTCTATCCTCCATACAGTAAGTCGCAGCTCCTGTGCGTGCATGCATCCATCCATCGACGATTTGGAGTCCGTGGGGGCGTAAGTGATGCAGTCATATGGCCACGCTTCTCTGTCCCTATGCTCACATTCGTTAACCTTTTTTAAACTGCAAGCTTGTGGCTGTAGACTCACACATAATCGAGTTGGCTAAACTTTATTGAGCCTTTATTGCTGGGTTTCAGATGACGTAGCACCGACGTCACGCAATGCAGATGTGAGTCAGGACGTAAATGCAGCCCGTTTACTTCTGTTGATCCAGCATCAAAATGCCTAAAGTCTGTCGTGTACGGTTGTTCCAGCCGTTCTAATAGAGAGAGAGAGAGATGAATGTTATTTTTGTGTTTCCGAGGTAGTTGGTCACAAGGGAGTTAATTAAAAAAAAAAAAAAACAGGAGGTGCAGAAACTAACAATGCCAGAGTTTGCAGCGACCACTTTCTAACAGTCGCATCGTTTAAATTATATTTTCAGATATTTTATTGGACAGTTACTTAGAAAGACAATCATTCATATGTGAGGTAAGATGTATTATTTTTGCGCCCTAGCTTGGTCAGACCGTTTTAATGGGGTTTCTGTAGATCGCTGCCAATGTTTGATCTACATTGTAGAAATCAAAATCAAATCAAATTTTATTTGTATAGCACATTTCAGCAACAAGGCATTTCAAAGTGCTTTACATCATAAACATAA
>CAEGAE010069345.1:0-20204 GCA_903067095.1 Girardinus metallicus | reverse complement strand
TGAACCTCCGAGCGCTTGAGGAGGAAGCGGAGCTAACGCCGGAGCTAACGCAGGAGTAAGGCGTTAGAGCCGGCTCTAACGCCGGTTCTAAGGCCGCTTACTCCAGCTGTAACGCCGGAGTAAGCCCTAAGTGAACCTCCGAGCCCTTGAGGAGGGAGCGGGAGAGAACGGCTGGCCGAAATTAGCGTTCATAAATCGGATTAGCCTTGAGCTAAACGCCGCTAACACAGTGGAGCTCCAGTATCCAAGATGAAGCTGACGTCATTGTCGTATCAACGCATGCGCCATCTGATCTCCAAACGATGCCCCTCCTCTTCCGTGAAATCACTCTCACATACAAACATTGAGTCCTTCTCACACATAGAAAAGGTGAGTCTATATTTTATTAGTTTCTATGGGCAATCTTAGTCTTTCATGTATGCATGTGAGAAAAAAAATGTGTGTGACATTTTAATAGTATACATGTGCAATTTTAATATTTTGTGTGTGTGAGAGGTTTTAGTAGTGTGTGAGAGACAAAACATAGCTTTTGTCCTACACGGCTCCTCATAGTCAAATCCCTTCGCTAACATGAACACAAACGCTATAAATGGCTGTGCAAGGTTCCTCTATTAAAGTGACTGAAGATGAATGCAGAAACAGAAAGCTGGAGTACAGACATGTTTTCATAATAGCCTGCTCACAAATAGATAGACTATTTGTGAGCCTGCCTCTTTATCATTACACTGAATTAATTTCTGATTTTTGTATAACTTTTCTTCAAGTTAACAAAGTGAGCTATTATTGTTACAGATTAATTTTCTAAACTACAGAAAAGTAACTGTTAGAGAAGCTCAAATGTGAAAAATTGGACTGATATTGATATGCGATAGTAACACTGCTGTTATGTTAGATTTACCAATGTTTTATTTTATCTTTTTTTTTTTTATTCGATTACCCGATTAATCGTAAGAATAATCGATAGATTACTCGGTTACTAAAACATCCGTTTACAACAGCCCTAGTTTTTAGCCCATCTGATTAAAGATGTGACTTGTTTATTTAGAGATGGTATTCCTCTTACCTTGGTTGTAACAAGTAGGTGGATGACTTGGTGCTGGATTTTCTCTCAAATTAGTTTGTTCATTCTTCTCAAACCTCCAACATCAATAAGAAGGAGTTCAATGGATATTTTATTTTTGGACCATTCTGTGTTAAATCCTGCTTATATTCAAAACTTCCTATATTTACTATTTTTGCCTACAAATTAAGCTTGAAAAAAGAGTTTTGCTGATGTAATAAGCTAACAGAAGGGGTTTGAAAGTGGCAAACTAAATGCAGCTGTTCTAGTACAAAATTCTAATAGTAAATGTCATGTAAATTATTAGTATATACTGTACTCTCAGAGAGCCTGCAGCTGCTATTTAAATCAAATGTTTATTTATTTAAATTAACCCTTGTATTTTCTTAATTTCATTAACTGTATTATACCAGAGTGGTTGTGATTAACGAGAATGCTATAACTTTAAATCTTACGGCTGCCTCTCCAGTCTTGGGTTAGAGGTGCATTTAATAAGTCCAGACAAGCATTGAAGCGTTGTCCAACCTAATTTCTTGGCTTTTGTTCCTCATCTCTCAAACATATATTCAGGTTGTTAATTTCTTTGGGGCTGACAGAGAGAAACTCATTGCTCTCCTATTTGTTGTTAACTCTGCCCTTCTGTCTTATTCAGAATGAATGATGAGCATGTTTTTCTGTCCTCATAGAAAGAGTAATTTAAAAGTGTTACCTATTGCGCTTGGTTTAATGGGCAATTTGGAGAATCTGATTGCTTGTGAAGAAATGGCAAATGCATAATAAAACTTTGGGCCCTTGGGGGCATTCATTCTGCCAGACTTTGTGAAGACAATGATTCTTTGCTTCACTGAAGAGAGGGAGGCTAAAAGGGAAACAAGACAGAGTGAATGGAGAGGAAGAGAGTTAAATTCAGCTCCAGGGAAAAAGGGAGATAGCGCAGCTGATGTTTGCAGATTGAAACAATTAGAACATATTAAAGAGAAGAGACCATGGCAAGGGAGCTTGGAATATTTTACGCCATGACAGCCTCTCTTTTTAAAGGTGGAGTCATTTCAGTAGGAAGGACTGCAAGGAGGAGTCTGCTTATTGAGGTGCTTTAATGTAATGAGTCGGATCTAAAGACTCTCAGTGGAGAGCTCGGTGAGAAATTAAAAAGGTTTCTCGGTGAGCAAGTCAACCATCTTGAAAGCAAAACAGATGGTTTCTGTTGTAAAAGAAGCATCTTAGTTCTCTGTTTACTTATGGGATCCCTGGAGTTTGCCCCAGTGATTCTGTGTCTTGCTAACAAATAGTTCCTGCATGAAAGAAATCTGTTGGCTTGTAGAAATTTTCTGAAAAAGACAAAGACATTGTTTCTTTCTCACTTTCTTTGATCTCTTATTTTGCAATGTTCCGCTACAGTATTCCTTCATCAGTCACTGACTTACAGTATCTTGAAAACTATTCATATACCCCTACATCTTGTAAATTATTTACATTAAAGTCACAAAAATGAATTGCAATAAGACATCTTGTTTGCAGATTATCTATTTAGGGGATACAACAAACCTGATGAAGATGATTTGATCAGATAAAACCCAAGTGTTACTCTCTAGCTTACATGCAAAATACTAAGTGGACAAATTCTAATAATGTGTGTCCGTGACATCATTGGCAAACTTGATGCTGGCACCATCATGTTGTGGGAATATTATTTCTTTTGTTTGTTTATATTGTGAAATTGTAATAAAATACATTAAAGTTTGGGGTTGTAATACTTTTGCTTGTTTTTCTTTCCTCCTCTCTATCATACTTTCTACTAGATGTCTACAGAGGAACTGGAAGAATATGTCAGCGGCCAGTTTGATGAGCTCCGCAGGTTGGTTCGACTGGAGGAGAGGCGAACCCTTCACCTGGTAGACCTCAAAGAAGCTTTCCTTACAGCATCAGCTGCAGAGAAAATTGCTGAGATCACCCTCGAAACCGAAAAGCTGCAGGAGGAGATGGATAACATCACACACCAGCTGTGCCTGCTGGAACAGGCAGAGTCTCAGGCAGTAGGTCCTGCAGCGGTGGCAGAGGTCCTGGCAGCGAGGCCTGGACCAGTGCACAGATTACTGGTGAGAAGATTTTCCTCTCTTATTCACCCTCATTGTTTGTGTGAATTTACTCAATACTGCAAAGCACAGTTACTGTAGAATTTTCAAGATGTAGAAGTATAACTATTACAAAATCTCTCATAACCTAACATTCAGCATGTAAAATTTTGTAAAATCTAATTTCAGTTAATTCCAATTTTGTATTGGTTATTATGAGTTTGTTATGACATGAAAACCTTGTATAGTTTTCAAAGCTTTATGGTTTTCATACAAAATTCTAAAATGAAACCTATAACATGATTTCATTGCTTTTGTTTAAAATTGAAGAGTAGGTTATCCCAACTGCTCCAAGCGCTGTAACATGCCATGGCGATTTATTTATCATTTTAATTTTGATACAAAGTCTTAAGCAAAGGAATTGTCAAAAAGGCTCTAAATGATGTAGTTTTAAAGTGCTGCTTGTGCAGATTATACAATTTTTGTACATCTTCTGTTGGTAGATTAACACAAGTATAAAAATTCTGATATTTGCGGGTTTATTAGCTGCACTCTGTTAAGCATGTTGTAAATCACCTGCTTAACAGACAACGTCTCATACACAATTTCTGCACTATGTTTGTGACATGCTACAAATTTAAAGAATTGGGAAAAGAAGTGAATATTCTTTTTTTGTAAATGAAATCAGTGCTTTTGTAAAGCTGTAGATGATTTGTATAATTTTAAATTGAAATTGAAGAAGGATATCCAGTACTAGGATAACAACTTTGTCCTTGACTTATTTCTGAATCACTTGTCAGTAATAATATAAAATATATTTTGTTGGCATATTACTGATATTTCCACTTTAACAAAACATTTTACCTAAAGCATATGAAGCTTCAAAATTTCGCATATGAAGCTTCAAAATTTCTGTCGCAGAGCACTAGGCTACAAAAAGTATTTTAAAGGTTTTAAATAACATTTATTTAAAGGTAGCACAGATTTTGTTTATTTTATAATTCAGGAGTGATTTTGGTGACATCTCAGCTATTTATAATTTGCATTAGATTTAGCTCTTCTTTTTACAATTCATCAGGTTTTATTCTTCTAGCCATTAAGCAATGATTCACAGTCTTATTTTTTTTTAAATTTTGTTAGTGTAGAAGCTGCAGCGATACACATATTTGTTGCCTTGAAAGGTCAAACTAGCTCAGTTATTTATTCTAGATATTATACATATTTATAAAAACATACATAAGAGACAGTTTCATGAAAATATTAAAGTTGACAGAATTTGTGTTTTAGGAGTTTAATTTAGTTCAGTTTTTTGTTGACATTTGCAGATATCCTAATATTTCTACACCAACAGTTATGTATTGGCCACTAAAACAAACAACAAAACTAGCTAATGTTTTGAAGCTGACTAATATTGTGGCGTTGGAGTTACAGTCAACTGTCGACTGCACTCTCAGTGCAGAAAATAAGCTATTTTTAGGCTTCAGAAGCAGAACCGATCCATTGGAGAGAAAGCAGAGACATTAGAAATGGTCAAATCAATAGTTTTGTACATTTTTGAAAAAAAAAAACTTGGAAGACATACAAAGGCTTGGACGTCCACAGAACAGTGATGGATGATCACAGGATTCTTTTTATTATAGAGAGACAAAAATACACTCCTTAACGTCTGGCAAAGTGAAGGACACTCTCCACAGAAGACTTCAAGTGAGCAAACATAGAGACTTCTCCACAAACTGTAAACCAGACGTAAGCCTTTAGAATGGAAATGTCAGATTAGCCAGTATTCTTCAAAAAGATAAAACATAGGATTAAACTGTGCAAGAATGATGGGGAACAGAAGCAAATACAAAGCATGCCTCAAAAGCACATCAAATAATTTTTCAAATGCATGGAGAGCAGGTGATGACATAAACATGCATTGCTTTCAGCATCACAGGTTTGCTAAGGTTTAATGATAGTGACTGACTGCAGAAACAGCTGATGAATTTTGTTTATCTTCTGTTTTTCAGTCACAGAATGCAACTAATGCTAAAAATCAGTTCTCTTCTTTCCACAGGAGAAAACAAAAATAAACCCTGTCTTCAGTGAGAGCAACTGGGGTGGTTTTGATTAAAAAAGTCGAGATTCTTGCAGGCGCATAGTGAACCGCTATAATTCCACATTATGCATGTAATTTCTTTAGGAAAATGCCAGAAAGAGCCACAAGCATATAACCATTTTTATCACAGTCCTTCTGTTGTATCTTTCTTTGTTTAAAGAGCAAATATAATGTTTTGCAGCCATTAAAATGGGAAAGGATTAGACATAAATAAATGTCAATCTAATGGTTTTCAAAGTGGATAAGAAATCTCTCAGCTTACCTTTTTAAAACAAATGATATTTTGCGTGACTCTAAAGCAATAAGGCCCCACAATCTATAGATGATAATGTTACTTCCCTAGTGGATCATTTAATATGACAAAGCTGAGGGCACTGCATAGTTTATGCCGCTGCACAAAAGTGATAAGTAGAGAGTAAATGGCCAATAGAGTTCATAAGTGTTTTTTATTTTTACATGTCCGCTCTAAGACAAATGATCAAGAATGTTAATTTCACCTGCTGCCTAAATAGTTGTTTTAACTTGCTTAAGAGACAATGTCCTCTGAATAACATTTTGACAGCTACAATACTGTTGTCCAAGTAAACCATGAAAAGTAAGACACAGATGGATTATGTGAAGAAAGGTGAGACTGTCACTGCATGGCTCGCAAATATGAGACTATTGTGGTGACACAGTTGTTGGTCAGAACCAGATCTGGCAGATTGTTCCCAGTCATTTGCCACTGACGTGAATTACAGAGAGGACGCAGGTTTTAGATTTTTAAGCGACTGTATTTCTCCTGACTTCCTTCTGCTTACTTTAGGAATCACCATAAAACTCTTTACTTCATAAACTACGTTTTAGCTACAATTTTTGCCTTCATTGTTTCTGTCTTTTGCGGGGCGTTGTGTGTTTATGTAATATTTTGGAATCCTCACTCCTCATCCTCTTTCCGCTGCTTTCTCAGCTGCTTTTTTTTTTTTTTTCATGTGCCTTTACATATTTCTCAATTGGGACCCTGGAAATGAATATAACTGTCATAAACTATAAGCCTGGACACATTTGAAAATGAAAAGTTGTAAAATCATGAAATATGTCCTAAAATTTTCTTTTCATGCCAAAGAGCCATTTAAATCCCAATGTCTGCATAGCTGTTTTATATAACATAGAGCTTTTGGAAGATGTGAGCTTTGACAGAAGAGCAAGTCATGTCCTCACACTCATCAAATTCTTAAGCACCTCACTCCCGCATGTCTCGTTTTAAAATTGCAGAGAGGGCTTTTAGTATTTATAGATGCCAAATTAAAAAATCCCGTTGGTCCATTTGTCACTCACTACATTTTAGTCACCCCAGTCAAGACAGGAGGCGTGAGGGTTCCCTGGAGATGCTATGCATGGCTAAAAAGGCTGTAGTAATGGTAATAGTTGATATGCAGATTGCTTTTTCACTGAGAGGTGAATCCATGGTGGGACAGGTTCATTAGTGGCCCTAATTGAGAGTTCCAGAGCTTCTCCTGTTTCTCCTCTTGTATTTGTTATTGCTGAAGTTAGCAACAGAAAGCGTAGTCACCTGAGATGGGACTCTGTAAGGATGAGATTTTTTTATTTTTTTTTATTTGTGAAGAATTGCACGGATTAATTAACATTCTAATTGTTATTTGTGTTGTAATTTGATTTGTCATTTTTTTTACTTTTCAGAAAGATTGTCTCTAAGAGAGAAGGTGCTTTTGTCTTAATGAAGTGCTTGTTCTGAAACCAGAAATGTTTGCATATTAGGCTCAAATACTGCTAACGTTGGTTGACAGACTTGCTGAATCTATCAACTAACTGTAATATAAAGCATCTATCACCTCACAAATGTCTTCTGTTTAACAACCTGATGGAAAATAAGTAACATAATTACAGCAACCAATCCTGCTTTAGGTTGAACAAATATATCATTATGAGTAGATAAGATGCTAATATACCACTGTACATACATTTACAATAAAGGAGGTCAGCATACATTTGAAAATGGACAAATTTGTAGAAACCAGAGACAGAATATGTTAAGAGACTTTTGTCTCAATATGTCTTCGACCATTATTAAAACTCTGTCTCAACATGTTTTTATTAAAAAGTGCCAAAGGCTACATTTGTACAAAAAATGCATGTGCTCACTAGACTCTTCATTGATGACTATACAGAGAGCACCCAACCATGCCAAGCCACTGGGCAATAAGTAATGTCTGACTTTTGAATCCACAGTAAGATATTTGCTGCTTAAAATGTGCATACATATGATTTGAATACATTAAGTGAAGACAAGCTCTAAAAAAGATCTCAGGCTCTACACACATGTTGGCATAGAATTTGTAACTTCATACTTGATACTGTTGCATGTAGGTCTTCTGCTTCTCAGGATTACATGGATTGATATAAACCTTTAAATAATATAAATAAAAATAAAATAAAAAGCTGCAATAATCTGGTTGTAGCTTATTTTAAGGATGTACTAATACTAATAAAACTAATACTTTGTTGAAGTACTGTTTGAAAGTCTGCATTGATTCTCTTTGAATCAGATCTGTCAGCATTCAACATCTTGACTTGACAGTTGTTACCCGTTTCTTTCGGAAAACTTGTAGTCCACTCACAGTCCTCTTCTGGTGATCATACAGATTTCCTAGCAGACTTGCACAGTTCTGGCTGTTATTGTGAAATTACAGTGATAAAAAGGTAAACTACCACTGACAGTTTTTAATACCATGAAAACTTCCAAGTGTGCATGCCATATTTAGTTAAACTGTATATTTCTGCAAATCACTGTAATATTCCATTGTGTCTGCCTCATTCAGTATGACATGTACTGGTGTCACTTCATATTTGAAGTTGTATTATAGAAAAGGTTCTATGCAGCTCCTTCCAAATCTAATTATGTCCAGGAATCTAAACACTCAACACTTTTTCAAGCTAGACAGGTTGCCAAAAAAGGGAAAGCTCAGTTTGTGTTTTGTTAGTCTTCTGACTTTTCTGATGATGCACATTTTTTCTACTTAATGAATATTTAGAACTCAACTATTAATACATTCAAGGCTGGTTTTCCTTATTGCAGCCACTGAAAGAGAACACTCAGACTGAATGGTTTGACTGCAAACTCTTTAGTCTTGATTGTCCTTTCCATGGCTGCTCCCATTGACCCAGCTCATTTAAACCTATTGGATAACGCAGAAAATAGGTAATTAAGATATATTAATCCCTCTCTCCCAACTTATAGTTTCAAAGGTTCTTACAATAGTATCAAAGTGCCACAATTATTAGCTTGTTGGGTTTTATTGGCAGGAATGCTTGTATCCAGAGTAAATGTAAATGATTCATGGAAGAAGTGGAGATAAATTAACGTAGCTATCGCTTTTCTTTATTGCATTGATCTTTATTGAGCTTGCAATGAGAGATGTTTTTTTTTCAATGTTTACTCATGATAATGGTAAAAAGGTAAAACATCATTGTTACAGTGTCATAAGCCACTTTTCTTTCATTAAAAAATGACAGTCTTAAATATGTATAGGCTGATGGTTAAAAAATAAAAATTATGAAATAGTTTCCTCACTCAAAGAAAAAGTAATAGCTAGCCCATGAATAATTTCTACAGCTTACTCGTGCTTTGCTCCAGATAGTTCCTATAAAATCTCATGAATATACATGAGCACAAGTGGTGACTGAAAGTGGAAATTAATTGGTCTGAATTAAAGGCACATGAGATGTTAATATAGCTTGTGCTATCTGGCTTTATAAAATTGTTTTGTTGGTTCCAACACGTGCAATAATCTTTTATGTCTCATTGTCCCTCCCTCTCCCTTTTCTTTCTTTTCTTCTCATTGTTTTCAGCACGACATTGAAGCCAGGCCAAGGTAAGAATGCCAGTGTGATTCTTGCTCACTTTCTTATAGCACTATAGTAGTTGTTGCAGAAGGTGGACCCCTCTGTGCTTGAGTTTTTGATGCAACTTTCACCATGAAAGTGACTAGTATTCCTGTTGCATAGCACAACCCAGAGAAACACACATTTTTTTACGCTTCCTCAAACAATCCCACCTGCCAGCTCTGCCTTCAAACATCTGACAAACTCCCTGCAGTCACATCAGGCCTGCCTCACCCCAAACCTTTCTGATCACATGCAAGTCACAATTGTGCAGTAGTAGTGACAATCTGCCCGATCAGATGAAAGGGCTGCGGAATAGTGGCTGGCAGGCAGAAATTTGACTTATGCGTAGTTGTATTGTGTACATGCAAGAAGCTGTTGTGTAATTTCCAGGGAAGAGTCTTTGTTTCGTCACATTTTTCACACTTCTTTCTTCTTCTTCTTCTTGCTTTTTCATTTTTGTTTCTTTCATAAACCTGTTTTTGCAGCTCAGTAGGTGTTTCATGTGTTTAGTGTCTGATTTTCTTTACCCGGTACCTTGCAAAAGTATTAACGCACTGTGAATATATTCCCATACTGTGTGACTACAACTAAAGGAAAAAAAGTTTGTTTTTTTTTGTAGTGTGTAATTGTGAACTGGAATGAAAACTGTTTTCAACATTATTTACAAATATTAATCTTAAATATGTGACATACATTTGTATATAACCCCCTTTACACTGACCCCTAGATACAGTGACTTGCAAAAGTATTCATACCCCTTGAACTTTTCCATATTTTGTCACATTGCAACCACAAACATGAATACATTTAATTGGAATTTTTAAACATTTAAAACATTTTTACAAATAAAAAAAACTGAAAATTGTGCTATGCAAGCATGGTTGTAAAGCTAAACCATTGATGAAAATATGGATCAAGCAAAATACATCGCAACTCTGAAGAACAATTGTTATAGACTGCGAAAGACTTGAAAGTTGGCTAAAATTATTTCTCCAACAGAACAATTATATTTAAAGCAGGGACATAATCCAAATGAGCAAAATTATGTAAACTATAATATTTCCCTCCACTTACAGGGATGTGACTTCTAGGCACGAATCCACAAATTTGTATCCACTCTTAGAATACCAGCAATTGAAGATTTTGCTAATGTGAAAGCATTTCTAGGATTTTGTATATTTTGGCAGTTCATTGTATGTTACATGTGTCTTTTATAACATAAAACTACTTTTATAACATTTTGTAATACAATTACCTATTTATGGTAGGTAGATTTCAAAGTGAAAAACTAATTATGGTAATATATTCAGGAGTATATCACAATTTCTATATGTAGCGATCTGAAATAGAGATCACTTTACATTTCTCATAGTCTTTGATCAGGAAAACCTTTGCCTTCTTTACTTGGAGCATAAACCCTGACAGCAGAGCTTATAGTCCTAATAAAGAAGCTAAAGGTTTTTACCCAATTAGATTTCTTTATGGGCTTTCATCCGAAACTGCTCCAACCAGCTTCAGATACAGACAACACGCATTCACTAGAAAAAAACACCTTGAGAAAATGTTAGACCATCTGTTGTTAAAGAAAAAACCCTATTCTCCTCTAGACTTCGAAGTGAAAACAACCTATTTATGGTAAAATACACTTTTTTGATGGGCAATATGCTTTTTCTTAGAAAATAGAAATTGGATTTTTGACTTGACATTTTTGTGGTCTTGCTGCTTTCTTGTGGGAAAATGTTCCTTATTTCCTCTCTGTGGAGTTTAATGTGCCTTGATTTTAATAACCAAGGATAGTTGTGACCAGTGGTGCAGCGTGGTTCCAACATGTAATATGTTATTGATTGGTCAGCCTGTATTATGACCCCTAAGCACTGGAGCAGATGGCAGCCAGCTTGGACCCAAGGGTGAGATGTAACTAATGGTTTGCCCTTAGAAAAGGTTGAATTCTACATCTGTACACGCAGACACACACACACACACACCATTATTAATCCAGATCAAACCATTTTGCAACAAGCTGCAGACCCCTGAAGAATCCTTAGTAGCTGTAATGTGACACTTTTTGAATAAGTTGCTAACCAAAGAAAAGTCCTGAACTTGGATTTTAACTTGGATAAAAATGGAACCTGAAAGGTATATTCTGGTCAAATTGATGTTTGTTGAGAAATACGGAGTTTTCTGACAATTTGAGGGTGAAGTAAACAAAAAGACAAAACTAACCGATATTGGGAAAATAAACACAAGAAAGAGAGATTTTGGAGGATCAAGCGACGAATGGATGGTTAGGGTTGTGTGCAGTGGGATCCAGACAGCAAATTGATTATGGAGCAGAAACACTAATCCGCTGTCTGAGCCCCATATCGCTGCCGTAGACAGAGCATCCCCACAGGATCTCAATCCTGCACCCACACACGTCTTTCTTACACTTTACTCATCAATAAAAATCCCCACCTCTTCGCAAGCCCCTCAACATAGGTAACCAATGCCTGCCAAGATTTTCTCGCCTCTGAATGTAAATCCTTCTTTTGTCCCCTTCTCAAAATCATTTCACTGGTGAGTCTAACATGATGCATTGCAAATTTCACTTTCATGTCTGTGCTTTAATCTGCACACCTTCATTGCAACCTTTGTCCCTGGTGTTTTGGATCTTACAAACGCTTACATCAATGCCCCTCCACTATCCACACATTGGACAGCCCAGTAGTCAGGTGTTTAGGTCTCTATTTTTGTTTTAGTGAATTTGAGCAAATATGTGTACACGTTCATACGGCATATTAATACATAGAAATGCACCCAAAGATTCATCTGGAATCTTTGGGTGCTTTACTCAGTGTGCCCAAAGATATCATATGGCCCAAATTATAGAAGATTGTTGTTCTTGGCAAGTAGCTTCTTTTTAATGCCTCAAAAACTTTATCAAACAACCAAAAGTGAAAAAGTATGAAATGGTTGAAGGAATGAAATGACCAGCAAGGTTTAGAAAAATAATTCTGTTTGTTTCATTGTGCATAATCTTTATCAGTCATAATCAGAATAGGGATGTCGAATGACAAAAAAAAATGATAAATTGGTAAAATTATCACAATTATTCACTATAAAACAGAATCTCATAAATATTGATTCTACATTGCTGAACAAATATTTTACCTTGTCAATATTGCCAAGAGAGCAACTGTAGTGAAATACTACAAACCGAATAGTTAGGATTTACTGTATGTAACGGTTGTGAGAAATTGTGCAGAGTTCAGAGGCCATCTGTAATGGCATGAATTCAAGTAGTCTGTTAAAGGATTAGATAACTAGTACATCTGTTGAGTCTGCGTACATATTGAATCTTATAGAGTACTTGGTTTTTTTAGGCATTCTTTCTGCATTCCATACCGATCAGCCATAAAAAAAAAAACAAACAAAAAAAACACTTCTTTCTTTCTGTTATTCCTTAAGGCAAGAACGACATGGAGTTATGGGGTCATTGTTGCTTGCCTATTTGTTTGCAAGATTATGCAAAATAGTTTTTTGCCATTAGATTACATCCACTCAGTTTGAACTGAGATACTGGTTAATACTGATGGAGTGTGAAAGAAGACACAGAATGACAAGTGAGGCTTAAGGGAAGCTATCTAAAATGATAGATGCAAAACAAATAGACTAACAATTACTGCAAAGTAAGGAAGCTGATCTTCCAGGCATGATATTTACAAAGAATCTCTGAAAAACATGTCAATAAGCAATAATACTAGCAGCTAATAATCTGATTTGGTTTTCAGATTAGTTTAAAATGCATACACAGATTCTGTTAATTTATTTGTGCAAACAACCAAATCAGGAAACATATCAGTTAAACATTTGGTAAATTTGCTTTGGTAGATTGTTGGAGACCAGATGACCACATGTCAATACTTCTCTCACACACCACCAATTAAAACTGGCAAGAGAGCAAAACATATAATTTCTGCAGTCACAAAACCGTTTACTGTGTCTCACATCCTATTGTACACTCAGTTCATGCATTTTCCTTCATATTCGTATGCATGATTCTACTTTTTTGAATTTCATTTATAGAAACAGGTTTCTCTAAATTAATACAAAACTATATTAGGCATAAAATAGCTTGCTCTCACAAAAATGTACATTTTCAATAATGGATCGTTTGAACACCACTTTAAAGTGAACACATCCTGAAGATTCGATTCCCATCAACATGTCACATTTCTAGTTACTGTTAAAAATGCACTTCTTAAGTGAGCATTGGTAACACCAAGGGTTGTGTGGAGCTGCTGAATGTAACAAATATAGCAACTTGTAATCTAACTAAGTTACTTTTGAAATCAAGTAATTGGTAAAATAACTGTGACCTTTTAATTGGTAGTCCAGTTTCTTTTTCAAGGTGATTTTGGGAAAAAATTGTGACAAAGTTCATCATCTGACATGTTTGACCTTCATTTTCTAAGTTTCAAAGTCCGTTTCAAGTCAAGTTTATTTCTGTAGCACATTTCAGTAACAAGGCAGTTCAAAGTGCTTTGCACTTAAAACCAATTTTGCTTATCATTTGTCAGGACTATGTTCTCTAAGGTGCAAAGACCTCTCAGTCTGTCAGCCTAAGCCAAGGCAGCAGCTCTCAGCTTCCTGAGTTTTTAAAAATGGCTTCATTCTTTTGTCAAATTATTAGCTAAACTGAAGCTTTCACAAAAGCTGAAAAATTTTGATAGCCCAGATCTGACATCCATCTTTTTAAGTGACAAGGGAGACAAACTCCCGTTTAACATCTCTTTCTTACGGCTACTCCTTGATCTAGAACTGTTTCACTTCATGAAGACATCATTGCTGTTTTGATGTAACATCTCTGACTCGGTGCTCTGTTATTTTTGTCTGGCTGTTTATTCGTTTCACTATTAGGTGCTCCCTCTGACCTGACATTACACTGTTCGCAGACATAATTTTCAGAATGAGATTGGAAGAATTGGTGGGTGATGCATTAAGATCTGTATTAAGAAACACAACACAAATTGTTGTATTAAGTAATACTTTTACAAATTCTAACTTGTGCAATTTCTGTATTTTAGCTGAATACTGCAGTTGTGTTTTGTCAAATTGTTGTGGACAGAGTTATATTTTGATAGATGTCATCATAATTTAATTTCAAGGGTTACATCAACCAGGCAGATTTTTGGATGTTATCCCCACCTAGTAAAGTTAACTAGAGAATCAGTCTGGATCAGTCAGAATGTTTACACCTTCACCGTTCTGAGAGGCGGCTCATTTAAAATCATTATTATAAAAAATCTCTCACACTGTATGGCTTCATTCTTAGCTCATTTATTGCACTATTTGTAGAACCAAGTCAGTTTATGGAGAAAAAATAAATTCTGAACTATAATATTTAGTACTGTCTCTCCTCTTTGAAAGACATTTTTGTAATCTTAATCTTGTTTGTGACTAAATATCCACTGTACTGTGTACACATAGACCAAAAGACACGTTAAATTATGAAAATACTAGTTAAAGATGTTGTTTTAGATAACTGGTAACTAAAAATCTATTAATTCTGTACTTCTTGCCCCACTCTCTTGCCCCACTCTGGCATTTTTCCAAAATGCCAGAGTGTAGGGCAATGAGTACCACTTCATTGTTCCATGCATCAACAACAGAGAGATGTCTGTCCCAGATTAGAGACCACCCACAGTCACACAATGAATTCACATGAACACACAAACCAAGAAGTGGAGGCTCACACAGAAGCAGAGCGTAATCTCAGGGACACAGCTTATCTGTCTGAGCTTCATGCCTTTCACTGGGGTCAAATAGATGTGTTAAGTGAGGCAGGAAGGGGCTGGGGTGAGGGGAGAATGGGTAGAGGACATTCGATGGAGCTCAGAGATTAAGACATGGAGGGAGACGTTTCTTCTACTGAAAAATTAATATCTCCTCCCAGTATACACCCTCTCATTTTTATGTAATTCTGCCTGTGTGTCTTTTGTTGCCTGTTTGTTTGGCCAGCTATCTTTGTGTGAAATACTTTGAAATTTCAAATACGGAATGGAATTTTGTCTGTTCCTCTTAATAATTGAAAATGTTTCGCTGAGATCCATCTGTTTCTATTTTTTGTTTGCATGTGTGTGTTTGCTGGAGAAACCCAGATGCTTGATAAAACCAATCTAAACTTTTATGCATTCTCTCTCACGGTCTGTCTGCCTTTCTTTGAATCAGTGTCTTTGTTTCTTTCCCTGTCATACTTTCTTCTGCCTGCTTTCCTCAGACTGTCACTATTCCACAGTGGCGATACTAAGCTTCCAGATGAATCTAAAGCACACTAACCAAACCGTGAATATATAAACATGCAGATTAGAAGGAGGCATATTTGAGATGTTGAAGGAAAGGGAAAAAAGTTTCAGCATGAGCACCTGCTTTTGAGGTTTGTGATGACTAATGGCACTTATTAGTTTCTACTGAATATTTCCTTGAATATAAATTGCTTAATTTAGGTAGGAAATACCTCTATTGGGGTTGCTGCAGCAATATTACCTATTATACTTTGCAGGTTGAAGCCTCCTTTATGCATCCAAATTAGGCATTTCTAAGAGTCATGCTGCGAAAGCAATAAATTAGTGTTCACTAAATATATCTCATCTCTAAAACATATTGAAACATAGTCAGAACTACACAAAAATATCCCATACATTTGATTAGCAGACTTTTGCAAGAAAACCAAAACAACATAAAAGCGATATAGAGAAGTGTGCAAATATTTAGTTCATAAATGAGTAAAAGACCACTGGTGTTTCATTTTTATGCCACGATAGAACAAATAATACTAGCTTTTCTGGTGCTGGCAAAGAAAATAAAGATTTAACAATTTAAGATGGAGAGCCACATGACTCCTTAAGCATCCATAAGCTTAATTTAGCCTTGTTGTGTAAAAAAGAACATTTTGCTGAAAGTAACTGATTGAGACCCTTTGCTAATCATAGTGGCTTAATGCTCTTCACTTTGTGATTTCTTCATTCAGTGCCTGATGTTTATAATAAAGATGTTTAAAGAGCAACACTGGTGAATTTTGGATAAGAAACTTTGGGATGTAACCAGGCACAGAGGAGATGTAAAGAAGGTGTAGCCTATAGAGATGTATTTCTACTTCGTCGAGGCAGTTGTGGGGAGACTACTGAGGAGGAGAGGGAAAAATACATAACGTTGAAAAGAGGGAAACTGGCAGGTTGGCAATTCAGAAGGAATAAACATGAAAAAATGAAAGAACGCATGACAAAATAATGTTTTAGAAGGCTACACTCTACAAGATCCTGAGACAATGGGTTAGAACAGTGAACTACAACTAAGTTTTCTGGTATGAACATTTTATCTCCTCAGATGGACCATATATTGTATTGTCTAAGCATAATGCCTGATAGCCCCATGCTACCAAACCCCTTCTTGTGAGTAGTCATGCTATGCTTTGGTCGTGTGTTCTTGATTCATTTTCTTTTCTCTACCTGAATTCATCAGAAATAGTCATCCTGGCTTTTTTTAGTTTCCTGTCTGATCCCCACAATACCATAGAACAGTGGAGTCCAGCTCCAGTCCTCAAGGTGTCCTGTCATTTCTATGGTGCTTTTCCACTAAACTGCCACTAACTGGTACAATTCCTGTACACCCTGGCCAGATTCATTTTCATATAGCAAATTTGCCACAGCTCTGCCTGGCAGGTCTCAGATTTTTGTATCTACTTCAAGGGTAGTACTAGCTGCACTGAGCCCAGTATGGCACCGAAGCAATTTGATTGGCAGCTGTCTGCATTCATTGATTGGCTTGCGATTACCTCACAGTAAACTCCAAACTACGTACATTGTAGTTTAGCTGCTATCACAGAACTGTTTGGTATGGAGGAGGGTAATTATGAGTTTAATCACCAAGAACACATGCGCAAAGTTTTGCAAAGGAATAACCGTGATTTAGCAGTGCTGCTAGCAGCTCGTCTCTCTGAAGGACAGGCAGCAATAAAGAAGAGAGAAACGATGCAGCTGTGGTTAGCTTTCTGTTAGAGCTGCAGTTTTGCGCCAAATGTGTGAAACACTGGAAATTCATAATGTTAGCATGTGATGTGAATTTTACTTTTCCTTATGATTTAAAAAAAATAAATTAAGTTCTCGCATGGCTTGGTTTAATATGCTAATTTTAATGTTACCTTTAACTCTAATTACATGTTTAAACATTAACATTGTTTTAAATGGGCCTCCGTTAAGGTAAAGAAAACACTCTGGTTTTGTATATAAATCTGAGTTTTTTTCCTGTGTTTAGATTAGCGTTCAGGTGAACAGTCATAAAATTCTCTGTCTCACTCAGGCATTTAAAGAAAAGTTGTAAATCTGATAAAAGCTTTTACACGGTTTGTATTCGGCCAAACAGGTTCCTACAGTTGTAAATCTTCCTCCTCTCCACTAGAGGCACACCCTTAAATTACATGCGGTACAGAGGAGGCCAATCTTCCTGATCAATAGAGGGCGCCCGGAAATGGGAAATCAGAACAATGAGGGTTCTCCAGAGGCTCTGCCTCCATAATGTTTGTTGTTTTTGTAACCGTATTTGTCTTTGTCTCTTATGGTTTTCTAGTTTGTGATTTTCTAGGATGTGCTGTGAGAGTCTTATGCATTTGATTGTGTTGATTAAATTCCGAATGATTGTTGAAGTTGAACAGCGATGGCTTGATTTGTGTTGTCTTTTTTTGTGGTTTCACTTCTGCCCATGTGGGATCCTGTGGCTCTGGGACATGAGATAATCGCAATGAGCAGGAGGTCTTTTCTATATTTTTCTCTCTACAGTTTGCATCTTTCAAATGCATTACTTAAGTACAAAACTTTGCACATTTAAAAAAATAAAGTGCCAGGAACTAATAACATTTATATGTATAGCAAAATAATCATCTGATCTAAGTCTTTATCATTATGTTTTCGTCAGCAAAGAATTTCTATATGACAAAATATTTGAGTCCTTCAGAACCACAACCTCGAGGCTCTCCATTGCTGAGTGTTGCTGCAAACATCAGCGGAGAGTTGACCACAGCTGCTGCATGCTCACGTTCTGCTCACAATAGTGAGTAGCAGACCATATAATGGAGAAACTCTCTACCTGGGGTAGAATCAAACCGCACATTAACTGGTTAGTGCGCGACTGTCCAGTGGAAAAGCACCTCTAGATGTGTGTCTGCACTAGCAAAGTTGAAATGGTCCAACTACCTCTCGCCATGTTCTGCAGAGACCAGCTAACAAGTCATATTTTTTATTCAGCTGTGTAGAACGAGGACAAGAACTAAAACATGCAGGATATCAATCGCTAGGGACTGACGTTGGATACTACTGCCACAGAAGATTTTGCAGTTTGTAGACTCTATTACAAAACATAAAAAAATTATTTTTAATTCAAATTTGTAGCTGTTATAAATGCTATCATCTAAAGCAACACAATTATACAGAAAAGAAAAGAGTCAAGAGTCAACAGGAAGTGAGAATAGATTTTATCTAAAGAAAAAGCTGGATAACAGCATCAGAGAGGTATTCATCTCACATGTCTATCATATGTCAAAGCATTTCCAAGATGATGGAACTCTGTTCACCTTGTAATGAGCTGACCTTTTTTGTCACATTATCTTATTAATGAGCACTGTTTTGTAGTCAGTACAAGGATGTCTGTTGGGTATTTTGACTTCAGACTGCAAAGCATGACTGTGCTTAAATAAGAGTAACGGGGAGGTATTTTTAATTAAAAAATGATCATGTTGAATTTACAATACCACCAGGTTAAAGTTGATTATTACTATGGATCGAAATTCTTAATATGTTGGCGATACAGATTCCATTATCAATCTCATTTATCAATTAAATTTTGTATAAATTTTCTTGTTGTTTTTCACCAAGTTAGGAAATAAACTTTTTAATTTAAAATATGCACCATGCTGCATTTGATTCAAATAAATTTAAATGTGGCTTAAAAAAAAAATTAATTTGTCTGTCAAATGAACATTTCAACATGAAATGAAACTTTTTGTACATCAACTATTTTCGTGCAGACAAATTATGCATATTTTCCTTTTTAGAAAGAATTTTTCAAGAATCTTCAGATTCTTTCTAAAATGAACAAATCTTTCTTTTTAGAAAGCTGTAAGAAGACAACCTCTCAGATGTTATTTAATTTATGTTTTCTTGTAATAATTATAATAAAAAGTTCATATATGTCAGTAATTTTGAAAATATTTTCTGGTACCAAGAGGCACCTGCTAAAGAAACCAGTTTTAACAGAATCCTTCTGACAAAAACATGCATGTCATATTCTCACCACATCTTCGGTACGTTATGTAATAGACATTAGTCTGCAACACGATGTGTTCTATTCTTGCCAAGCCGAGTTGACAAGCATAGTAACATCAAAATACATTGTAATTTTTGTAGTGAAGGAAAAACATCTGACTCTCGGCCATACTGCAAACCAGTTCTGTCATCGGTCTGAACAGTGTTTCCTTTTATACCTCTGCTTCATATGTCCTAAATTCACTCCAGCTCTCATTTTAAACAGTATGTTGCTACAGCGAAATAAACCTAGAGTTTTATTGATATATGTATATATCTATACATCTCTATCTACATCTCTATCTCTATCTACATCTCTATCTCTCTCTATATCTATATATATGTATGTATATATGTAAATATATATATGTCAGGATTGCACTTGATTAGCTCAACAAACAAGATAATTAGACTGAACTGCATGATCGCCTGCTTAGAAGATATTTACAAAAACATAGTTTGGAATTTGTGAAAGCTTTTTTGTTTGTTAAAGGAGTTGAACAATATATGTGTATGTTTTGTTTGTTTATGTTAACACTAGGCCTGTCCTACAGTAGATATAGCCAAATTGAATTTTTGGACATTTTCTCAATAAGAAAAAACAAGAAAAAAAAATAAATAAATAAATATATATATATATATATATATATTTTTTTTTTTTTTTTTTTTTTTTTTTTTCCTTGTTCTTTTTTTAACTCCCCCACAAAAACACACTGATTCCAAAAAAAAATAAGTTTTTTAAAAATTACTTTCGG
>CAEGAE010069332.1:0-25160 GCA_903067095.1 Girardinus metallicus | reverse complement strand
GGCGGAGGGCTGCATCCAGGACTTTGGCTGTGAACCGAAGCGCATCTCGTGCCCCTGGTAAGGCACGACTCCACCAGAGGAGGGAGGGAGGCCCCGGAGGTCGGCCGACAAAAGGTTGGATCGAGGGCTGACTCTCAATGGATCGCAGCGAGGGAGCTGCTCTGCCACGTACGAAACCCTGACCCAGAATCAGGTCGTCTGCAAGTCATTTAGCACCACGTTCTCCACGAACATGCTGTGCGCGATCGGAGAGGGGTGACCGTCGTCCGGCCACGCCCCGGCCCAGTCACGGAAGGCTCTCCTCGCCGACCGGAGTCGGGTATCGGAGACCAACCGAAGCGATGCGGCGCTACGGTATCGTTACGTCTAGGCGGGATTCTGACTTAGAGGCGTTCAGTCATAATCCCACAGATGGTAGCTTCGCCCCATTGGCTCCTCAGCCAAGCACATACACCAAATGTCTGAACCTGCGGTTCCTCTCGTACTGAGCAGGATTACTATTGCAACAACACATTATCAGTAGGGTAAAACTAACCTGTCTCATGACGGTCTAAACCCAGCTCACGTTCCCTATTAGTGGGTGAACAATCCAACGCTTGGTGAATTCTGCTTCACAATGATAGGAAGAGCCGACATCGAAGGATCAAAAAGCGACGTCGCTATGAACGCTTGGCCGCCACAAGCCAGTTATCCCTGTGGTAACTTTTCTGACACCTCCTGCTTTAAAGATCCCAAAAAATTGAGAACCTGAAGTTTCACAGCTCTGCATTCTAGTTTCAAACCACTAAAACTCTTCAGCTTTATCATTCTGATGGGTTTAGACAGTAACTAAGGTTGAACATAGAATACGGAGTTGAGAATCCTAAAATTCTCTCTTTTGCACTTTTTTCGCAGAGGTAAAGTCGTTTTGGGTCTCTGTTGCAACTACGATTAGGTAAATTATCAAATTTGCTGTAACAGACCTAACGCCATTAAATATACCTGGTCTACTCTTTGCCGTCTACTAAAGAACACCGCATTGAGCACAGTGTGTTTGCCCTCCTGGCTCAGTCAACTAACTCGGTTGTCATACACAATAAAACCATCAACTTCAGTCTCTTCAACATTCGCTCGCTCACAAGTAAACAATATCTTGTGCAGGACATAATTTCTGACCGAACGTTACGTATTCTGTGCTTAATCTAACAGTTAGCAATGTCTTGTTGATAATTAGCCCTAACCCTAACCTATTGAGCTTGTATTGTTTGGTTATATTTATGCACATCAGTTCATACTGTGAAAAATATAAAGTGAAATAAAAATAGAAAATAGAATAGATGGTTTACTTTCAGTGATGTGGAGAAGTCAAGGATCAGACTGCTGGTGCTTTTGGTTATGCTGGGCATTTGGCCTTAGAATGAAATATTCTAATTTTCCTTAGGACAAATTAGAATACTAGCACATGAGGAGAGAAAATTCAAATCCAAAACAACACACACATTCCACAGAAGATTTAAAGCACATTAAAAAAAGATCCTATACATTAGCAGAGAAAACAATAAATTTTATTCTCCAACTAATTTCCCTCCTTTTTTTAAAGCAGACAGAATAAGCATAAATATGAAATTCTACCACACAATGAAAAGTCTGAATTTTTTGTTAAATTGTAAAATAAAAGCACAGAGCAGTGAAAATAAATAATACAGTTTTGTTGCCACGCAACATTTTCACAGAGGCAGGTTAGCCAGGAGACCCACAATAAGTTGCAGCAGTACAATAGGATTAATACAATTCAGTTTTTGTCTTAAGGAGCAGAAGTACATTAGGAAAGAATTTTTTCTCACTGTTTAACTCAAGGGTAAAGAGGAGACCTTCTCATATCTGATTGCTATCCAACCAATAAAGTGCTCTCAAAAGATGGTCTTCCCTTTATTATAGTCCACTTTATCTATACAAGCCCACAAATCCCTCCAGGAAAGGTTATAAATAGGAAAGAAAAGAGGAATGATTAAAAAGGCTCTAGGAGGCATGAGCTCTTCTCTTTCTCCTCAACTTTGCTTCTCCTTTATGGTTTGATTTTTATTTCTTGAAAGGCGTCAGTCTCCCAATGTTATGCCAGAAGGTGGTTTTGCGCTTGGGCTCGGCCAGCATGAAGACCTGCTGCTGGGGCAGAGCAGTGGGTAAGGATGGATGTTTCTGACGCAGGAGGAAGTCGCAGTATGACCTGGTCACTGCTGACAAGGAAATCAACACATTACAATGTGTGGCTTTTATGTGGGACAAGAATGCTACTGATACTGACAGTACACTTTAACTATAACAATATATACCAAATAATTCATAATAAAGAGTGAGTTTCACCTTCTCGAAGCACTTTAGATAAAAAACAATTCAAGTGTTATCCAATTTGCAATGATTTAGAGGAAGCAGACTCCCCCATTTGAACATTGACAACTGGATGTTAGGCTCTTGGGTTGTTTTGGTGTGTTGATTACTTAATTATAATTCCATTAATATTGTGTTAAATAGTTATTATTATTATTACTATTATTATTTTGGCTAGATCAGTCTTGTTCTGTTTTTTGTTCAGTCCTTTCTTATTGTGTCTATTTATCCTAGTTTAATTATGTTTCCTATATTAAGTTTTGCTTTAGTGTTACATTCATTTCTTAGTCCCCTGGGTAATCCCTCCTCACCCCCGTGACACTTTGTCTCTCTCTATCCTTCTCCCCATTCTGTCTTCTGTTCTCTCCCCTCCTGTCTGCAATCGTCTTGCAGACATGAGGTCCCTCCTGTCAAATCTCGTATAATCCTGCTTTGTCCCCGTTTGCTTTTTGTTCTTTGTTCCTGTTTTTGTTTGGCTCTGGCTCCCTGCATTCCCAGTGACTTTTATAAGCTATTAGTTTTATTCCTAAAACATTCAACTTAATCCATGCTCCCATGGATTAAGTTGATCTTTTTAAGTGGGAGAACTGGAACAACTGGTGACTGACTAAATACTTTTTTCCCCACTGTATGTATGCATAGATTTATCCAAGTGTTAATGTGTATTTGATCGACAATACACAAAAACTATTTTAAATAAAAATATTTTATCTAAAATCAATAAAATTATTTTATTGATTTATTTCAGACATGTCCCAATCAAATCAACAATCAGGTATACAAATGAATTAACAAAGCTGACCCTCCCTTCATCCAGGACTTGCACAGGCCTAGGATCAGGAAATGAGCAGTTTAAATCTCTGCTGACCGCACACATTCTGGACACAAACCATGCAGACTTTTACAGAAGTCAGTGCTATAAAGCAGTATTTAGAAAAACCATCTGCTACAAAGGTACTTTCTTCCTCCAACCAACCTATCTTTTGGATGTTAGAATTATTTACTGGTTCTCTGTCCTCTTTGCCACCTTCTCTCTCCCTCTCCTCAATCTGCCTTGTGCTTCTTCCACTTGCGCCTGCATTCAGTTTGCTCATTATCCCAGGTCTTCTGTTCAGCATTCAACTCCTTTAGGTTGAAAGCTTCACATTTTCAGTCACTACTTGCTGGATCCTTCATCTACTCCCATTACTTCCTCATTCTGCCCCGTGTTCACCTTGTGTCCCCCCTCACTGTTTTTCTTTCCACAAATTTTTGATTTTTGTGTTTTTCTTGTGGCTCCCTTTGATTTTTGTAAGTTTGTATCTCTGTGTTCTTTTATTAAATCTTCAAATTCACTGGCCACCTCTCTCTCATGCATTTAGGTTCAACAAATCCATCTACACACCATGACAACTGGATTGTATATGAGAAATGAGGAGCAACTTATACCTGCTACAGCTGTGTTACAGATTGATATGATCATAATGTTTGGCTCAAAAAAGGGTAGTAGTTGTTCGGGTCCAAAGTTTTAATAATGAGTGAGCAGCTGCTCCACGTGCACTATTGCTCCCGTACTTATACGAACACTCCACATATTAGAATGTGTCAGAGTGGCAAAGCTTTTTCTCTTAACTCTTGGCTTTTTACTTAGTGCTACTTAAAAGGCAGCACTGAGTAACTACTAACACAATCTATCCAGTTTTAGTTTGAACATTTATACTCTCTGGGGGTCACCTAACCAGTGAAATCAAATGAAAACTAATAGTGTGTTAAAACTCCTTAATGCATACCTTTAGATTTCCCAGCTGGGTGGCTTTTGAAGGCATTCAGCATAGCTTGTTTCTTCTGGACTTCAGTAAGTGAGAAGCCTTAAAAGAAAAAAAAGGTTCCTGTAAGAAAAAAAATGTCCATGCTGAAGAACATATTTCTCACAGCCATCTACATTCTAATTCATGAAAAATAGTTTCACACATTGTTTTATTGTGTTATTTTTAATCATATTAGATACATCTGACAGAATCGCCCAATAACAATCCCCAGACAACTGGTCAACACTTTTTACAGCAGACACTTGAAACAAGGATAAAAAGTGTCTAATAATTCTATAATAAATGCATTTAACTCAATAGTCACAATAATGAGAATAGTGAAGTAGAAAGAAAATGCCTGGTTTAAAAAAACTTTCTCAGTATAAATGCACCTGTTCTGTTTCTCAGAAGTTTGTTAGCGAACATCCAGCATTAAGAAACTCAGCAGTTTTCAGGGAGAACATTCTGCAAAAGTTTAAAGCAGGGTTAAGTTCTACAACAATACTTCAAGGTTTGAACATCTGACAGCTGTGTTTTTTCTGTTTTCTTTCAACTTCACAATTCCACATTACTTTGTGTTGTTTTATACATGAACCTCCAATTTAAAATTTCTTAGACAACATAAGCATTGACATAAACTATCAAACCTGTTTCACGATCATTATGGACCTGCTTCCTCTCATCAGCAAAAGCTCGAAGCCAACGTTGTTTCTGTTCTGGTTTTTTGGTACACAGGAGGTGGACTTCATTGCCACTCCTTTCCCAAAGCTTTAATGCATTCTTTACGGTAATATTAAAATCTTTTTCCTTGCCATCTTCCAAATCTGTCACCTCCATTAAATCCATATTCATGCGCCCCTTGTAGTACAGTATGTCCCTGCGAAGAAGATCCTAAAATGACAACAAAATGTTTAGGAAATGGGAACGTTGTACAGCTCTGGAAAAAATTAAGAGATTACTTTTTTCGTAGATACATGTTTGAGTAAAATGAACGTTGTTCTTTTGTTCTATGAACTACTGATAATGTTTTTGTGCAGAAAATAAGACGGTCAAAATAACCAAAAAGATGCAGTTCTTTCAGACCTCAAATAATGCAAAGAAAACAATTTCATATTTATTTAGAAACAATAATACAAATGTTTTAAGAGTTCAGAAATCAATATTTGGTGGAATAACCATGAGGTTTTCAATGGTGCAGTGCAGTGGTCTCTTAATTTTTTCCAGCGCTGTATGTTTTTTCTCTTCATCAAAGCCACACACATAGTTTGGCCTTCTGTTTAGCTGCGACACCTGAGCCACGTAACTTCATGTTCTCTTTCTATATACTTTGCCTGACTTTCAGAATGTAACCCTATCTCCGTAGTAGACAGAGTAATTGAATGAAATATTGCTGTGAATAGGGTGGTAGATAACTGCTGTCTACCACCCTATTGACTTGAAAAGTGCCTCAGAGCCTATCTGTTTAGCTATTCTCCTAAATAAACCACTACAGAAGTTGCTGTTATTAGCTCTTGGCCGTTTGCTGAAAATAGAAAGTACACCTGGATCAGTGTGTATCCTTTCTATTCTCAAACCTCAGTCGGTTGTGGCAGATGGTCATTCACACATAAATAAAACATAAATAAAACAGAATATGGTGATTTGCAAATACTTTTCAACCTATATTCAAATGCATAAACTAAAAAGACAATTTATGTAATGTTCAAATAGAAAAACTTGTTTTTTTTGTTTGTTTTTTTTTTGCAAACACTCTCTTATTTGGACTTGGATGCCTGCAGCATGTACCAAAGAAGTTGGGACAGGGACTTGCTTATCATTGTTTGACATCACTTTTCCTGTTTGCAAACTGAGCATACAAAGCTCTGTAGGTAGAATTCTTTCCCATTCTTACTTGATATACTACTTCAGTTGCTCAACAGTTCTATTGTCATAATTTGCACTTCATAATGCACCACACAATTTCAATGGGAGACAGGCCTGGACTTTTATCAAGGCATTCTAGTATCTGCACTCTTTTACTGTGAAGCAAGGCTTTTGTAACACGTGCAGAATGTGGCTTCACATTGTCATCCTAGAACAAGCAGTGACCTCCCTCAAAAAGATGTTGGTTGGATGGCAGCATATGTTTCTCCAAACCTTGATGGTTTTTCCAAGCATTGATGGTGCCTTCACAGATGTGAAATGTACCTATGCCATCAACACTAACATACTATGATCTTAGACACCATCACAGATGCTGACATTTTCCTTTCCTTTTCCTCCCTGACTCTGAGAACACAACGCCCATGTTTTCTAAAAACAATCTGAAGAGTGGACACTTGAGCCCAAAGGACACCTGTACTCTAGTTGTGACCCTCACTTGTTTCCAATTAACCTATTCACCCATGGAATATTCCAAACAAATATATATTTTTTTAGCATTCCTGAACTTTCTTTTGTTGCCCTGTCCCAACTTTTTGGGAATGTGTTTCAGGTATATGCATTCACAAATGAGTGAATATTTAAAAATAAAAAAAAAAGTTAATCCACTTGAACATGAAATATCTTGTCTTCGTAGTGGATTTCAATAAAATATAGGTTGAAAGCATTTGCATATCATCACATTTATGATGATTTGCAATGTCTCAACTTCCCTTGAATTGGAGATGTAGTTGCTCAGCCATGACAATTGATTAAACAAAGCTGTCTATGAACTTAGATCTAATTTTAAGGCCACATGAAATTTGAAGGTTGCTACTGACTCTGCAGAAGGTTGGTGACCTCTGTGCATCATGTGCCTCATTAACTGCTTACCCTACTTTGTGGTTTAAAGTGCCATTAATGTCATATGAGTTGTTGTCCTACCTGGCTGCTCCTACTTTATTATGATACCACTTTTGACTTGAATAGTTGACTTTTCAAAAGTCCCTGAGGACATTTTGCAACTGGTAGCATGGTACCATAGGAAAATTAATTTTGTTGAGCTCCTGGGAGCAAAAATTATATATAGATGCTTTGATACTGGATTTTATACATATGAGGCCAAGAAAGTGATGTACCTAATTTATTAATCATATGTTAAGAATAAGTAAATTACAAAAGTACCTTCTTGCAATAAACCATCTGATGGTCGAAGAGAAAAAACATTCTCTGCTGGCTCTTAGTTTGTGGCTGGGATAGTTTAGTTATCTCCCCAGAAAAGATAAGTTCAGAGCTTCTGACCAGAACATCTTCACCCTGCATGGATCAGAACAGACTTACATGGCTGCTACTTGCTTCTCATACCTGTCAGAGGTACACTTTACAGTATTATAAAACAGATTTCAGAACAATCCATCACTTCAAACCTCCCAGTCTTCTATGGAACTCTGCCACTGAGCAATTTTGTCAATGTTCTCCAGGCGCCGTTTCCTCTCATTGATCATCCTGGCGACGTTTTTCATGGCATTTAAGGCTGCCTCCACATCCTTGTAGTCCCTAAAAATCCAAGAGGAACATAAAAAAATACTAGGAAACAGAAATGTGAGGTTAATGAAAAGTATGTTTAATACCTACTTAAAAGTCATTATTTTTGAAGACTCATCAGGAAAACATTGAATAATGACCATAGAGGGTTTCCCCCAGAAAACTTGGTAAAACCAGTGGTAGGGACACGTAGGCAGTCCACCATATAGATTAAAAGCCATGAATATTTTAACAGTTCATTTTAAAATTTAAATGAGTTGGGAAGTTTACTTTGTAGGAGTGCAAAAATAAATCAAATGAGCTAAAATTGGAACCAGCTGTGTTGAAGCACAGAGATATCTAAAAGTTGCAGGAGATTGATCCGTGAGGACTGAAGTTTGAAACCACTGCACTGGCGAGAAACCTTGCAGACTATATTTCATATTAACCCACTTCAATTCTCTAGTTCCCCAGAAAGTATCAGTATAAGTATACAGTTATTCTGGTTTTCAAAGGGAAACCAAAGTCAGCTAAAATCTATGTTGGTAGGCGAGAGCTGTACAAAAGGCATATCAAATATCAGCCCAATATGGCCAGTCACCTGTGCTGAGGATTGGTGTATTTGAGGAGTTCAGCCAGCTGTAATGGATATTTGCAGATCTTCTGCACTGGAGTGAGTAGGAAGCCGTCTAAAGAAATATCAATCATCTTCTGCAGCAACCGACAGGCCTCAAAGAAATACACGTACTTGTTGACTTTCATCAGCTTGGAGAGTTGGACGCAGGCGTTGGGGTGATTATTACAATACTCTGAATAAATCTGGAAATCTGTTTGCTGGACATCAAGACATGAAGACAAATGATTCACAGTGAGATAATCTTTAATACATATCCTAATGGAATAAGTCAAAAGAGATTTCAACCTGCTTTAAAAGTAAATTAGAACATCTATCTTACATGTTCAAGAAAACAGCAGCCTATCTCACTTAGGTGGGGCTGCCCCTTGTTGAATTCTTTCTCCAGGCCCTTGAGGAACTTTCTCTGGAATCTGTATATCTCTTCAATGTTTCCATAGATGGTTCTAATCTGCTCTTCAGTAAACATGTCTGTCCTCTTGCGGCACTGTTTGATGTAACCCTAAGAAAAGCAGAATAAGGATCAGAGATGGTTGGACTGTATTGAGCTTTTCGCTCAGAAAATACAAAGTAAAAAACATAATCTGAGAACAGGAAGAAATAATTAAACAGCCTGCCATGACAGTGCTCTAAATTTAAAGCCTATTTGCTGTATTGCTGAAACGTACACTTGGCTTGGACTCTATTTCTATGACCCAGGAAGTTATGTATCCAAAGGAAGTACCACTTTAAAAGCATTGGGTTTTATTTTATTCATATTTTAACATGTTAAATGATCTCTTTTCACTAATGACAGAGCTTTGTACTATAAAAATAAACTAAACAAAAGCTCAGAAATAACGTATGTAGAACACATTTAAATTACTTGATATGATTAATTCTCTTTTAAATCAAGTAGAAAAAAAATATATTTGAAATCAATAAGCAACAATGTAATTTGCATAATTGTAGAAATTAGTTATAAAAAATGTAACTAAATGAAATGAGTGAAAATCCAAAGGTGACTAAAGTTGGTCTAGTTTCAGACCTCACAGATGTCTTTCAGGTGCTTGATGTAGTCTCGCTCTGTGATCATGATCTCATTGATGACGTTGGCTCTCATCTGTTCTTTGCAGGGTAACCCGGGGCCTAATAACAAATCCAAATCTGCTCCATCCTCATCTCCACATTGGGACTCCTCCAGATGGGTTGAAAGTTGCTCCATAGGTTCATCTTGGTTCACACGCAGCTTAAGAGAACATGGTTAAAATCCTTAGTGGGCAAAATATATAACTTACCTTATACGTTTTTACTTGAATCAAACGTTGATAAAACAATTAATATATTGGTAATAAGCTGAGACTCCATATGTGTTGGTTTTAGAAATCACAATGAAATAGCTTTGCCAGCAGAGATCCCCTCACCCGTACAAAGCTAGCAGGAAACCAGCCCTCACTGTCGATGACGCGGCCCCACCACCACTCCTTGTTTGTGGCATCAATCACTTCGATGGCATCACCAGCCTTGAAGCCAAGTTCCTGGATGTCCATGGTAACATGGTCCCAAAGGCCCTCAGCATACACTACACTGCCATCACTGATCAGCTGCAGATTCACAACAGAAACACTGTGATTATGTAGGAACTCATTCAATGAGACAAATCCACATAAAAACTGCTTGGTTCAATCAGACCAAGATTAGGCGTAAAGCAAAAACAGTCCAGCAGGATCTTTCTTCTGACCAGTGACTCTAAAACCAGCTAGCTGACAAAGTTAAGGGGTACTCCCCACCTGTGAAATTATAAGTTTGTGGAAACTTTCCTTGACTCAGATATTACAGAATTATCATAATTATGAGGAATTTATACTTTAGATTGAATTAAAAGTACTGAACTTAAACATGGTACATTGTGCTAGCAGAATATAAAGTTACACACTATGTAACCTTTATAAAGAAAAAAGATTACATGTATTTGTTAAAACTGTCACTATGTCGTAACATAGTGACAGGGATTGTTTGCATCCCTAGTGCAAGACTAGGGATGCAAACAATTAATCAACTTACAATTAATTGTTTAAGAATGGTTTGGTAGATTAAAACTAATTTCAATCGATTAATAACGTGTCTTAGATATTAGTTAATATTCACCTTGTTGAACTGTGAATTCAGAACCCATCATGCATAAAGCAGATGAACGCATCCAACTTTTTCTCCATAGTTACAGAAAACACTGACTGTGGCCCCAATAACTTCAATGAAACTTAACGACTCCACTTAAATTACAAGCACAGCCTCACAAATTCCTCCTAGCTTTTTACCTTGTGCACAAGGTAAATCCTTGTGCGCTTTCACAAGGATTTTTTTGTGTGGTTTCACTTCCCCGAAACAGACAGATCTACTGCGCTCCTCCTGAGCGCCGCTCTCCTTCTGGGCACAGGAGGGTAATGTCTTACAGCTCCATTTGTTGAAACCGCAGGGTGAGTTAAGTTTCATTTTTGGCAGCGGCGGAGCCGCATCCGCATTAGTTGTGCAGAGCACTGCGCATGTTACAGTCTAATTAACTTCTGAACCTTTATTTATTTCCTCAAAATAAACTGCTGGCTCCTCTGTTTAGACTATGAATGGATTAACACAACACTGCATTCTGTTGACATTTTTCAGTTCTGTATGTACTGGAGACTGGAATTAAAGGCGCCATTTCAACCAAAGGTTTGGAATGCGCTTCTGAACCAGACGCACCCCAAAGCGTCCGGTCCATAACTCTTCAGCGAACTGTCAGCTCCCAGTCAGCAAGGCACATTTAGTTCAGTGTCCATGAGATGATATTCAGAAAAGACTTTTTTATTGATTGATTTTTGTTGCCTCTGCGATGAACTCTTTGGGTAAAATCTGTAATGTCTGCCCATGTGCACTAATCAGGGTGTAAATTACAACCTGTCAAATGATGGATGGGCTTCAATTTTTTTGTTGTTAAAAACAACTATGCACACCTAACAGATTCATTGCAGGCGTAATGCTGGCCAACCTTTCTTCCTGCAAATACACAGTTCCTGATGATGGTACAGATCAGAACTTCGGCTCTTTCAGGGCTGAAAAGTCACCCTGTAAATGTCTCTCACACTACCAGACTTATTATTTTCCATATGATCTAAATTTCAGCTACACTAATACTTCATGCCAATGAGAAAAACAGGCCATGTGGCTGTTGCTAAGCAACATATAGACACCATCTAGCCACTGAAGCCTTGTCAAAAAATTTCCAGTTTCATTACATGACACCACAGTCTCTGTGGTAGACGTTAAGCAGCTATGCTAAACAGCTGCACACGGCTTGTGCAAAGAAAACACACACGCACCCAAACACACACACATCTGCTTCCCAGTCACCTCACCCCCATTATCTGACATATGGAGCCAACAGAAGCAGCAATGGGTCTTTTCTAGCACACATAATTTGTGGCACACATAATTATAAAATATTAATTTCAATGAAAAAAACAAAAACAAAAAAGAAGCAAGAATCGATGTATTTTTGCAGCCTGATGCTCAGACATCCATCTTTAGTTTATTCTGTATTATTTTCATAAGACAATTTTTGTATTCAATTTGATGAATATTTGGCATAGATAAATATTTGAAATGCTTTATACTATTTTGCACATTCTGCTGTTCAGTATTTACTTGACTTGCACCTACTAGCACTAACACTAATACTTCAACTCCGTGTTCAGAGCCATTTCATGGACACAACATGGAGGGATCAGGAAGCAGAAGAACAACATTTGTTTAGGAAATGCATCCCTAAAAACATCAGCTCTTTTAAATAGTAATTGTGTTTAACCTGAACAAAGTTATGCAATAATTAAGTAGCATTTGCAATTTAAATTCAGTTAGTCTTATTCCCTCTTTGGTACAGCTATTTTTGCCAAAATACTTTTCAATACCATTTTTATTCAATCAAGCTCCAGTTTAAAAAAATATCTGGTCAAATGTCAAAACATTGAGACATGACAGAGAGAGAAGCAGGAAAAAAACACAATCATAAGAGGTATTAAGAAGTAGGGAAATTATCTCCCCAAATAACTCTTTTTAAAAGATGAGAAGCCAACAGTATTATTTTCATTATGCAATATTTACCTAATAGCCAATGACCAGAAATAACTGATTGAAAAGCGCTCTGGTTCAACACATTTGAATGTAAAATATAAAAAATGGAAGAAAACAGGGTGAAATTTCTATTTTTTTTTTTCAAATTGTGAAACTAGCACAGGTTCAGATTTTTTCACAAAGTTTCCTTTCAGATTATTTTTTAATTCTGTGATCTACACATGTTCTTTTCACCCTACTATCAACTGAATAGTGGGCGAAGTCACTTCACCATATCTGGTCTGGAAAATATAGGTGCTTTTCCAATGGCAAGTTGGACACTAACTGGTAAGTGTGTGGTTCACTTCTACCCCAGAACCATTATAAGGTCTTTGCAACAACTGCGCTCAACTCTCTGCTGATGTTAGCACCCACACTCAACAACGGAGAACCTGGAGGTTCTGGTTCTCATGAACTCAAAAAACCCAGATTTCATTTTGTCTTATAGAAATTCATTGTTGATGCAAACATAATGATGAAGACTCTGCTCAGCTGATTAATTCGCTAAGCATAGAACTATAATTATATTCTGGGACTTCATTTTTGTGCAACATTCTGGATTTAAGTAGTGAAGTTAAAAGATGTAAGCCAATAGCTACACATGAAAATGATTTATTTTTTTAATCCAGAGGGAAAGTAAAATTTGCATGACAAGGTTGTGTGATGTAGTTCCAGTGTTTCACACTGTCAAAGCAAAACTGCAGCTCTGACAGAAAATGACCACAGCTGCATCATTTCTCTCTTTTTTATTTTTGCCCATTCTTCAGAGAAACAAGCAGCTTGCTGCGCTGCTCAACCATGGTCATTCTGCTGCAAAATTTAACATGTGTTCCTGGCGCTGCTCATGATAATACTCCTAATTACACTCTTCCGTACTGAGCTGCTGTGTAATCGTCGACAGTCTGCGTTCCACAGCTACAATATAATGTTTAGAGTTTGCCATGAGGTTATCATGAGCCAATCCATAAATGCCGTCAGCGGTCAATCAAATTGCTTCGGTGCAGCATTTGGCATGGTTCTGCTAGTACTACCTCTGAAGTAGGTACAACAATCTGAGAATAGCCAGGCAAAGCTGCGCTGGACCTGCTAATGGAAATGAATCTATCTATTTCAGTTAGAGGCGGTCTAGTGAAAAAAGTGCCTTCAGTTGCTCAGCAACTAAGGTCTGAGCAACTGTTGATAACAGTGCACAACTTTGCTTACATTTAAAACACAGCAATAAGGATAGAGAGCTCACAGTTCAGATAAATGCTGCAGTTTGCAAGTCGGGCCCCTTTGGTTCATCAACCAAAGCTACATGATCTGAAAGCACACCGGTTGATCTTAGTGGACCCACCTAAGTGATGTAAAAAGTATGCAGTAAATGTTTCAGTTTTTAATACATTTAATGAGGAGCTATATTGTTGAATAGCTATTTTCTGAAATGGGCTTTTGACCAGAAAGAAAAAAAATTCTGCTGATCCTCTGTGTAACAGTGCTTCAAAGCAAGACGAAATCACTTAATAGCAACTGAGAATTTCATTTCATTCATAAACTGAATATCTGCATTTAAACCAAACTTTGTAGGAACCGTAACTACATGCAAAATGTATGTTTTAAAGATTATTGGTTTTTCCACCTCAACCGTTTTTGTACTGTTTTCGAGGGAGCTGTAAGACAGAATATAAAAATACAATAAGCTAATACAAAAAACAGTTCAGCTGAGATGAAAACACACTGCATCATCATCACCGTCATCATAATCATTGAGGATTTGAGACAGTGCAGAGCAGCCGACCAACAGGCTGAGGTTATTACCAGAATCCAGTTATTTTGGATAATACATATGAAGAAACATCATGCATTCTTACTCTACATGATCTTCCATTCCTCCAGTTGCACCTGTGTTTTGCTGGCATGAGGGACACCACAGGACACCCACATCGATCCAAGCAGTGTTCTCATAATACGGTGGTTCTTCTTGTCTCTCAGCTTATCTGCTCGCCTCCTCACCCATCTAGGTGTAACAGTCTATGTGTCTCTGTCTGAGCATGTGTTTCAGAGAGAGAAAGCGGATATGTGTGTGTGCAGTTTACTGGAAGGCGAGTAGGAACATGAGCACTACATTAATGATAATAAGCAACATCATGATGACAAACACAACCACCTTTTGGGTATCTGGGGGTAGGTTACAGCGCAGAAGGGTGTTAAAGAATCCCGTCTTCTGCCTGTTCCACCTCCCACAGCCATTGCCACGAGCCATCAGTCCCCTGGTTTCCTCCTCTTCCTCCTCCTCAGCACCGCCGCCTGTTCCTTGTTGCCTTTCTCTGAGCACTGAGCCTCCACACCACACCGCGTCAGGTTGTCCCACTCCTTGACTACCTCTGTCGTCTTCTAAAACAGATAGCCACCTCCGCTCGGCTCCGACAGTCACCTCCTCTGCTTCTCCTGCCACTTTGCCGATGCTGAGCGTTGCCCCGGCCTGTCAGTGGAGGCTATGTGCCTATCTATATCTGTGTGTGAATCTGCAAAGCTATTTATGTGTGTTCAGCACCATTCGTTCCTTTAATGAGTCTTTCTTCTTTTAGGGCTCAGGAAACTCCCCTCTGTTTTCTTCGCTCTGCAGCCAGTTTAGGATTTCTTGTCCTTTGAGCTCCTCGTCTCAATCTCCCTTTGGTCAGGATGTGAGGATGAAAACTGGGGGATGGGATACTCCTTCTCCTCGATACATGATCATGCCTCCTGGTTTCTGTTCTCTTCTTTTTCTTAGTGTCAGTCCGATGCTTTTCTAGCACATTCTTCTTTCACTCTGTCCTGCTAATGCTCTAGACTGGCTGAACATTTTTTCTCTCTGAAGCTTTTTCCTATCTCTCAATCTCAGTACCTTCTATCTCTGTTATGAGCTGACTCTAAAATGGAGCTCAGTGCTGCGTGAATCTGTGCTACCTCAACCATCCATCTAACAACCAGTATCGAGAGTCTTTTTTTCATCCTTTTTAACTGTGCCCACCCCTGCATCACTGGCAGCCAATCAGAATGTTCAGTGTGTCAGCACATCCTGGATACCGGACTGGTTGAGACAAGGGCATAACAACCCATGGGAGGGATTCAAGCAAAGTGGGGGTAGGGTAAGAAGCTGACAGGAAGAGGGGCAGGTTGTAGAGGAGGCCATGCAGGATAAAAAACTGATCTAAAACAAGAGTGTGTGCTGTTTTGTAACTGCATAGTTGCTGGGAATATAATACTGAGTGTTAGTAATTATCAACTGTATAACATAATGAAAAGATTAAGTTCTTAGGTCTAAACCACATTTTTAAAATGGACTTGCCCATTTGAGGTGTGAATCTAAGTGCAAGGAAAAAACATAGCTTTATTTTTGTAATAAGAATCTAACTATCCGTGAAGTGACAGTAGTGACATTACACAATTCAGAAAATGCCTGTGAGTGAGTGCATGTGCATGGGTGTATAGATGGATTTGAGTGAGCGGTTAGTGGCATTAATCAGTCCCTTCAGGGAGTTGTGATATTGCAACCACAGCTATTAATGGAAATTTTCCACAAACTTGCAAGTTTTACCAGCAATTGAAAATTTTCCACAAATCTGACCAATTATATTAATGTTTTCTGTATTTTATTAAATTTTGGCTGAACATTATTTGCAACTCAGCAATCACAGAAACTCAGCAGAATTTTGATCATCCTCTTAGGCCTCTTCTAATTTAACATCTTGTATCACATCGCATTGCATCAGCTGATCTTCATGCAGGGCCGGCCCAAAGTAACATGTGGCCTTAGACAGAATCTAGATTTAGCCCTCCCTTTTACGAAGAACATCAGCATCACTAATAGTGTTTAAATATGGATTTAGTGAAGTCTGTGAGAGGGGACCCAGGTTAATTGGCCAAGCTTAAAATCAATCACTGATTATTGGCTCTTATTTACTCTACTGTATCTGTGAACAAACTGAGCTCAAACACAAAGATCATAAATAGCACCATCAGGGTTTCCCCTTGTGTATTTTAAGCCTGGCGGGCCATCAGCTTTACTTGTGCCTACAAAAGGCTATAAGCATTTTTTACTTTTTTAAGTCTCTTTAAAATTGTTGCATTTTTTAAGGGTTTATAGTTGGTGTTCAGGTTTTAATCTCCCAATCTTTCAGTAGCTCAATAACTCATAATTATCAAGTGATATTTTCAAATTTCCTGTCAACTTTAAACATTTTTTAACTCAAAAACACGACGGGCTGTTGGATGAATGACTGCCCTTGCACCCAACCACGAGGCTTAGCAAGTTTTTTGGGGGAAACCTTGACTAGATGGTAGCCATGGTAACACAACAATCAAACTACCAAGATGATGCTTTACACTTTTACAAAGTAAAATTCCTAATTAAGTCTTAAATGTAGTTTTAAGTTTAATTAAGTTTTTAATTTCTGCTGAATGCATTAAATCAAATCTAATAGCATTGTCATTGTCAATAAATGACGGCTAAAGTTTTAGATCTATGGTCTGTGTTACAATTCAATCATTTATAGGGGCCCTTAATGCCTACCGTGTTTCCTTTACCTTAATATTTCACAGATCTCAGAGGTGTCAACATCAAACAATGATGTCGAGTTAACCCCTCTGAGCTTTTCTGATCTCCAAAGCAGTTTGCAGCCAATTTGCTATGGAGGTTAAACAGTCAGATTTAATTAGGGTTTACTTAGTAAAAAAGCTACAAATTTGCTTACTTTAAAACAAACTTCATAACCAGCGACCTTCTCTCCTATGGTCTGTTTAACAACTACCATCAATCAATCACGAGAATCAACTTGTTTAAAGTTAAAACTCAGTTTCACACAAATACAACGATGCTAGTATAAATGTTTGGCTGTTGAAGCACACCGTTCATGGACACTATCACGATAAGTTTCTCACAAATGTCAGTTTAAAATTTCAAATACATACATATTTAAAGAGCCTCAGTTAAAACATGTTTATATATTCTTATCTCCTTGGTGCAAAGCATTGAATGAAAATCATTTAATTCATTGCATGTTTATGTCTGTTTGTGTGAGGTAGAGATGGACCTACACATGAAAATGGGTCTATATTAACCATTCAGACTACCAACACAAAAAGGACATAATCAAAACTGTCAGTTCACTTTATTACCCTTTGAAAATAACTCAGAAATCCAAATAGTTTGGATGTATTTTTTCTTTCCGTCCTTCTTATGGGAAGTTTTTGTTTATAGGTGTGTGGTGCATTTCTATCCAAAAGAAAAAGGTATAAAACTTTAGATATCTCAGGTATAAAACGATATATTAACATACATGGAAAATCTTTATGAAAACCTTATATTGCACTGGAAGGTATGGTGGCCACCATAAGAAAGACTTTCAGTATTCAGTTATGCCGCATGAACTGATACATTATTGCAAGAGAATGCAAAACCTATTGCGAAGTAACGCAAAAGTATTGCAAGGGAACACAAATGTTTTGTGAGATAATGCAAAAGTATTGTGAGGAGCTTTTTTTCCCCCTCTTCTTCCTCTTTTTTTTCTCTGTCTCCGAAGAATATGTCCTTTTTTGTGACATTGTTTTGCATACTTATCTTCCACCAGTGCTTTGGAGGTTTGGATGCACAGTGCACATTGCAGGGCAGCTCATTTTACTGGTGAGGCGTGACCTACCATGGCCACCAGGGGGCCCCCAAGAGCAATTATTTTTTTCTTTTTGCCCATATAAACAATGATTTCTACATGATCAAATGCATATTATTGTAAAAAAAAAAATTACAACTTTACATTGAACTTGTGTGTGTTTGTTCTTATAATCAAACAGAAATCCCCCAGGGCTCCCTACTGGCCCTGAGGCCTTAAGCAGCCATTTAGTTTGCCTGACCTGTTTGACGGCATTATCTACATAAAACTGATAAGTTCTGATTGAGGAGTATAACATCAGAACCCCGTTTCAGAAAGCAGGGTTAACAAGCAGTAGCGGCACTAGTCTTTATGGCGCCCTGGGCAAACAAGGGCTCAAAAAGTTAATGGGTTGGTGTCGAACATTTCGGCTTTAGAGCCAGTGTTACGTCGATTCGCGTTTCCCCATCAGATATGGTTCCCCACGAGTCTCCTCGCTGCTTTGCACCGCCCGGGTGGCAAAGTACGCACCTGTTCAGTGCTCTTATCTAGAGAACTACGGACACTGTGAAAGCTCAATGTGGTGCGGCGAAGTTTTCATGCTTTTCACGTATTTGCAACTGTGCACTCATCAGACACACACACATATGTGTACACACACACACCCACAAATATAAATATATATACATATCTACATATATATAGACAGATAGATATTAGAATACTCCATACAGCCCAACCTTATAGTGCTTTATAACCTAAAACCAGGGGAATGCATCTTAATGCTCAGTATCACCCATCAGATATTGTTCCCCCTGTATTATGTATGTGTGCATATATATCTCCATACATATGTGCTTGTATCTGATGAGTGACAGTTGCAAAACTGTGAAAAAAGTGACAACTTCGCCGAAACACTTTCTAGATAAGAGCGCTGAACAATCACATGCGTATTTTGCCGCCTTGGCGGTGCGGAGCGGCTAGGAGACCATGGGGAATCGTATCTTATGGGGAAACGCAAATCGACATAACACTGGCTCTTTGAAGTGAACAACTGGAGCCAACTCCTCACTGAGAGGGGCGGGGCAGCCATAGTAATGCAACAGCCACACCATATCTTCTCTGCCTTTTGGCTAAGACAGCGATCCCTCTACTGGGTGGTGATAGCGTTAGTCTCTGTAACTTAGTTGTTATCACTGATCTAGAGGTCCAGAAAACTGTCCCTGGATGAGATGCTAACCACTTGAAATAGTGGAAGACATCTCCTCCTTTTATTGTTGCGAGTGTTTTGCGTTGTGGTTTTAGTTATTTATTGGGTTTTACTAAAGGTTTTAGTCTTTAGCTGGTGCCTCCACCATGGCGGCTAGCTATGCCAGCATGCAGAGGCACCACAGTGTTTGCTTCTTCCTTAAAGAGATACACGGTAAGTTAGTAGAAATGTCATGATTGGATTTTTCAAGAAAATTTCTGCAGTAAACTTTGAACTTCAAGCCAGATGACCTAAATTGAATCTTACATCAAAACCTTTCAGTAAAGGTTTTGATGTAAGATTTTGTTCCAGTCAGAGGTCGTGCTAGTCTTTTTTGTTATCCCTTATCTTGGCTGACAACATAAAAAAAAAAAATCGGTCATGTACTATTTTTACACTTTTCTTCACCCGAATGTCCAAGACATACTGCCGCAGATCCAAGATGCACATGCAGATATTAAATTAGGCATTTCTCAGAGGTGACTTCTGCTATATATTAACAGTTTAGGTGTTATGGTGACATTTCTGACAGTAAATGTTGGCATTAAAACAAAGTGCAAAACAAAGAATGTACTTATATAAGTTAGTGCAGACTGAAATTTCATTGAGATAAATTGACTGTGGTGAAGAATGGTAAAGCTCAACAACATATTAATCTGGAAATGATAAAACTAATCCCAGTTTGATGGATATCTCTCCAGAGTATTTACTCTCCAGCATCTACAGGCTCCCCCAGAAAAGGACACACCATGTCTGACACTTTCCTTTACCAGGTCTCAGCTAAATTATAGGACAAATTCAGGGTTTTTTCAGAGCAAGTTACTTAACTCAGAATAATGATTTTCTGAAACCAAAAACTCAGGATATGCTCATAGCTACCCAATAACTTACTCAAGATTTTCACCTGAGAACAGACCAAGACCAAGAACAGACCCTTGTGGAACTTATCATTTTTAAATTGGAGGAATTTTCCTGGCAACTTTTTCTGTATTATGGAGATAAAATGTAAATGGCTATTGTGAATTGCAGAGGGTTGATCCTGATACTGGTGAAAACCCATAATTTACCAGTTAGGGAATTATCTCCTAAATAAGTACCTCATTAATGGCCAGCTGCTCTCCTCCACCTCCTCCTGGGTGTCCAAATCGATGTCCAAAAGAACAAAACTCTTGGTACAAGAAATCCTCCTCACTGCCCAATTCGTCTCCATGCCCGACCTTTTCAGGTGGCCCATCAGGAACAACCAACGCTGATATAGGGAAGGAAAGGAGTGATGAGTGAAATAAAAAAACAAAACAGGTAAAGAAAAAGTAGCGGTTTCAACATTTTAACAAGCCAACACATAGTATATCAACTTCCAGTCACGAACAAAACAACTGTTTTTTTTTTTTATGTAGAAATGTTCACCCCCAAAGCCTTTGTTGCCTCACACATCAAAGTATCCAAATACGATACTTGGGAGGATGGTCACGTGACCCGGACCAATGTGGACGATTAGGATTTTGCTCTGCCCCGGGACTTTATTAATTTTCCGACTTTCTACTTTTGATACCTACATTTTATATGTTAAACTGTCTGTTGGATATGCCAAAGTCGCAGCATAACAAGGAATTCCCTATTTTTTCCATCGACAGGCAAAAAAAGTTCCACTCAGCAGCACACGTGTCACTAATGATGCTGAGTTAACTGTTGCTAGCCCATCGGAGCCGACACTAGCTAACCAAGCCACTATGGAGCAGATTTTGGCAGAGATAAAATCCGTGGCCTCCCGGGTAAATGGAATGGATGAATCTGTTGGTGGCATCGATGGCACTCTGAGTGAAATAAAGATATCCATTACCTCTGTGGAGGACTCTCTCATCTTCGTCCAACCTCTGCAGAGGACCATAGCTCTCGCTTAGCCACCATGGAAAAAACAGTGAAGCGTCTTCTGCTCAAAGTTGATGATCTGGAGAACCGCAGTCGCCACAAAAATCTGAAAACCATCACTCTCCCAGAGGGGACGGAGGGCACTACCCCTTGGATTTTCTCCAGTCAACTCTTCCTGCCCTGGTTGCTCTTCCTTCCGATTACCCTTCGCTGGAGATCGAGCGGACTCACCGAACCTTGGCCCCCGTTCCTGATTCGGGCAAACCACCGAGGAGCGTACTGGTTCGGTTCCTAAGGTTTTCTCAGCAGGAGGCTGTGTGTGGCTCGGCTTAACAAATATCATGGATTCGCTTACCCAGCTCACCTTCGGTGTCTGCATGGGGGTCGCCTTTGTGACACTCTGGAGTCAGCTGTGTCTTTGGACTCTAGAAATGAGGTCAATCTTTCACTCTCCATTGCTGTTTTTTTTTTCTCTCGATGGGGCTGTAGACGGTCGGACTGCTCACCGAGTCCTCTGACCGTTTCATCCCTTTCATGCTGAGTTTTGGACTAGGCAAGCTTGACTACATGAAGAACAATTTCATTTTGTATACTTTAGGGTGTCTTGAGTTATATTATATTCAAATACTCATTCCCTCTTCTATTAGACAGAATGGAAGCGAATATAAGCAAGGCAAAGCATGCTAATATTGGACTTTTATTCGCTTATTCATGCATCTATACTATTTCACTTTGTTACCAATATTATCATATTTTATATTTTTGTTTACATTTTCTTTTCCAAATTTCTATGGAGGGAGGACTGCAGGCAGTGTTCAGTATTCATCCTGGGCACTGATGCGGTTTTTGGGTGTCCTGTATGTTTCTGTGATCACACTGTTTAGATACAGTATGTGAGGTTATACTTTGGTTTTATGATGACTTCTTTTGGGAAGTTTCTCTCCTGTCAATTGGGGGCAGAATATGGAGAGTATGTGCTGCTTGTCTAGGGGTTTTGGTTTTGTTTTGTCTTTTCTTTAGTCGCTCCACAATAATCTTGGTCTAATGTCATTCATAGTACCTTAAGCCAACATGCCTCGGCCACTTCATCTAATTTCCTGGAATGTCCAGGGTTAAGGTCATGTAATTAAGAGGAAGAAAATTTTGACTTTTTTGAAGAAGTAAGAAGCTGATATTGCACTTCTTCAGGAGACTAGCTTATCTGATGTGGAACATCTGAAACTAAAGAGAGACTGGGGGGGCAGAGTTTATTCCTCACTCGCTGAATCAGATCCTGACCTGAGCCTTCTTATAAAGCTACTTGGTGTTGCTTGTCCAGTCCAGCTTGTTGTCCAGCCACAGACCAAGATATTTATAAGTCTGCACAGCCTCCTCTCCTCCTATCAGAACTGGTCGTGGACTGCATCTGTCCCTCCTGAAGTCAACAACCAGTTCCTTGGTCTTGAAAGTGTTTAGCTGCAGGTGGTTTCTATGGCATCAGACAACAAAGTCCCTCAACAGGCTCCTGCACTCCTCTTTGCTGTCCTTGATACACCCCATGATGGCAGTGTCATCGGCATAAATCTGAATATGATACATTTCTGAGGTGTACAGAGTGAAGAGGATGGGTGACAGCACCGTCCCTTGCGGAGCTCCAGTGTTGATGGCTACAGTGTTAGAAGTGCAGAAACATGGGGAAAGCAGACAACTTTCTAGAAGTTATCCTGTGAAGACTTCAAAGCTTTTGAAACTACTGTTCTTCCTGGCCAACAGGTTAAAAGAAATAAGTTTAGAGCTCTTGTGTCTCTGTTGGAGGCTAACTTTCATCACAGGGCTTTGGGATTCAGGTCTTGCTTTTGTAGTGGGGATCAGTTCTAATCTGTGCAGGGTGGGGATTTGACAGTATTGTCTCCAGCAGTGGTGAAGATGCACTTAGTAGTGTATGGATAGTCCTTGAACCAAAATGAAATCCAAAAAAAAAAAAAAAAAAAGGTACAAGGGCAGGATTTTCAACCCAAAACCTTCTTGCTGGAAGACAACAGTGCTACAGTGGCAAGAACGGTCTCAAACCTAGTTCTAGATACAATGGGGAGCAAAGAACTCAAATACCCAAGGAAACACCGAGCTAAAAAGGGTTTTTAACTTGGTGTTTAACCTTCACCTTTGTGATGGACTCAATAAAACAGTTTTTCCTTTTTTAAGAAAAAAATCCAGAATCTAACAATTGTCTTTAAAGTCCCCAGTTGAGTGGCCACTTTTAGTAACAGGAGCCACAGATTGGGCCCCACTTGCTGTGCTGTGTCTGGTGGAGGTGAACTATCTGCAGTGTACTCCTCTTTGCCGGCATACATTTGACTCTATAAAAGCTCCAGCACTGCTTCACTCCTCTGGCATGCCATGCCCCTTTCAGCCCAATTCAGCTAGAAAAGATGGAGCGCTACTCACAGGTGCAGGCAAAGGTTCCCCTCTATGCTAATCTTCTGTGCTGGGCCTTCTGTCCACCTTCCTGGACTCTACACCAGGCGTTCGTTCCTCACTCTGGAGCGCATCCATCTCAGCCCACCAAATCAGTACACCTCCTCTTTCCACCCCAGCTCCCTTTATTTTCCTCAATCAGTCTCTGCCAACACCTATATGGGCAGCCAATTACTGCGCTCCGCCTCCTTTGACAACCACCATCAGTTGAGTGTGTTTGAGTTGTTAAAGAGGAAAAGAAACAAAACCCAACACAATGTTTTGAGACTTCACAAAAAAAGTCTCAACAAACAAAATGACAGTTATTGTGAATTGGCGCTACATAAATAAACTGAACTGAATTGAAATACAGCTTACAGGCAGGACTTTTGGTGACAATAAAGAGCCACTATAGCTCCATACATTAGATGCATTAAATTAAATGACAAGTGATATTAAAACAAATAGCACTAAGATGAGAGCCAATGCTTCCAGTGCCTCTTTGCTTTACTAATCATGCTAGGGCTTCATTTTTTTAACGTTTGGTCTTCATTAGCAGAGTAACAGCTTACTCTGTAGTCAGTCACCATGACTCCAACTTCAGCTCTTGTAGTACCTTGCTTACCCATCAGGGGATCACCAGTCCAATTTTAGGGCCATTATTGACCAAATTTGCATAATCTAACATTGTTATCATTGACTAAAATATGAACACTCAACAAACGCTTGTGCTGCTATTACCACCATTCCACATGTAGACAAATATAACAGTATATGAAATAAATTGCAGCAGGGCCGTTTCTGGAAATATGGCCATCTATTCCAGAGATTTGAGACATTTTCTTTCAAAATACAAAAAAAATAATGTTGAAACTGCCGGCTGCTTCCACAGAACCCATGCTTTAGGTTTCTTGTAATCCAAGAACAATCCTTTAATGTGTTTGCAGCTTCCTGCCTGATGAGCTAAAAATACTCCTGCTGCCAGACTTCAGAGGCATCACTGTCATCTGCCTTTCCCAACAGCTTTTTTCAAGAAGCAAGAACCTTTAGTGATAAAGAGCACAAATGAACAAGACTTGAATTTAGTTCTACCTCTCTAAGAATGGACTGCATTTATTATCTGGCACATAACAATACGAGTGAATAGATAAATACAACACCACCTAATAATTTAGTTGCACAATCACAGACATCATCAGGGCTAGAGATGTTACAGGAACTGCCCTGATGAGGGCAACATAACACCCTGAATGATGATGTGTGCTGATCTTCAAAGAGGGAGGAGTTTCATCCATGTGCATCTTCTATCCCAGCTTACAATACAAATCACAGAATAAAAGACAATGTACATATTGCAAATATTTTGGCACCAGAGTTTTTAAGCAAGTGTAACAGACCAGGTTAAAGAACCATCGGAACTTGAGGTTTGACAAAAGACAAGTTGGCTATGGTTTCTTCTAGGAATGCGCAGCACATATGGTAGAAATTATAGAAATTTGGCCCTGCGAGATCTGAGTCCCTGGCGGCGTAGTGAGTTACTGACGGTAGCCTTTGTAACTTTGACCCCAGCTTTCTGCAGGTCATTCACTAGGTTCCCCCGTGTGGTTCTGGGATTTTTGCTCACCATTCTTGTGATCATTCTGACCCCATGGCTGAGATCTTGGTGGAGC